>JAWNMU010000469.1:0-216109 GCA_035043665.1 Drosophila quasianomalipes
CCTTTCTCTGCCTCTCCCTCTCCCTCTCTCTCCCTCTTTCTTTCTCTCTTTCCTCTCCTGTTCCCTTTCTTTCTCTCTCTTTCTCTCCCTTCTCCTTGTCCTTCTCCTCTCTCTTCCCCTCTCTCTTTCAGGTTCTCGCTTCCTCGCCCGTTCCATTCTCTTTCCTTCTCCTCTCTCTCTTTCTCTCTCTCTTTCCCTCTCCCTCTCCCTCTCTCTCTTTCTCTTTCTCTTTTTCTCTCTCTCTCTATCTCTCTCTCTATCTCCCTTCCTCTCTCCCTCTCTCTCTCCCTTTCCCTCTCCCTTTCCCCTCTCCACTTCCTCTCCCTCACCCTCTCCCCGTTCTCTTTCTCTTTCCCTCTCCCTTTCCTTCTCTCTCTCTCCATCTCCCTTTCCCTTTCCCTTTCCCTCTCCCTTTCCCTTTCCCTCTCTCTCAGGAGACTACGCTCCCTCTCTCTCTCTATTTCTCTTTCCCTTTCCCTTTCCCTTTCTCTGTATTTTTTCCTTTCCCTCTCCCTCTCCCTCTCCCTTTCCCTCTCTCTCTCCCTCTCTCTCTCCCTCTCCCTCTCTCTTTCCCTCTCCCTTTCAATTTCTCTTTCTCTCCCCATTCCCATTCATCTTCGAGTTCCTCTCTTCTTCTCTTCCTCCCTGTCCCTCTCTCTCAACCTCTGCCTCTCTCTCTCTCCTTTTCTCGTCTCCTTTCCCTCTCCCTCTCCCTCTCCCACTCCCTCTCCCTCTCCATCTCTGTCTCCGTCTCTCTCACTCCCTCTCCCTCTCCTCTCCCCCTCTCTCTCTTCTCCTTCTCTTCTCCTTTCCTTTCCCACACCATTCCTTCCTAGCCAAACACACATCACTCTCTCCCTCTTGTTAATCCAAATAAACGGACACTCCGCATGCTCCCCTTCTTCTCTTTCTCTTTCTCTTTCTCATTCTCTTTCTTCTTCTCCTTCCCTTTCCCCCTCCCCTGCCTCCCTTTCTTTTCTTTCCTCCTCTTCTTCCTCTTCCTCTTCCTCTTCCTCCTCTTCCTCCTCTTCCTCTTCAATCTCATATTCATAATTTCCTTCCTTATAGCTGTTTGTCTCCTTCTCCTTCTCCTTCTCCTTCTCCTTCTCCTTCTCCTTCTCCATTCCCTTTCCTCCTCCTTCTCCTCCTTTGCTTTCGTCTTCATCTCCCTCTCTTTCTTCATCTTCTCTTCCTCTTCCCCCTCTCTTGATTTGAACCACTGATGTACTTGTATCATTCAAATTGGGAAACAGAGGAAGAGAGAGAGAAGGAGAGTCAGAAGAATAATAAGAGGGAAGGAAGGGGAAGGAGATGGATAGGGGGGAAGGGAAGGGAGAAAAGAGAGGGAGAGGGAGGCGAAAGAGAAGGGAGAGGGAGAGAGAGGAAGAGGGAAAAGAAGAGGGAGGAAGGGAGGAAGAGGAAGAGGGGGGGGGAGGGAAGAAGAAGGAGAGAAGAAGGAGGAAGGAAGAGGCAAGAGAAGAGGAGGGAGAGGGAGGAAAGGGCTGGATCGGTGTCAACAGGAGAAAAAAACGGAGTAGGGAGAGAGAGACAAGAGGAAGGGAAGGGAGGGAAGGAAGGGAAGAAGGAAAGGAGGAAGGGAAGGAGGGAAGGGCGAGGGGAAAGGAAAGGAGGAGGAATGGGAGGAGAAAGAAGCAGGAGAGCGGGCCTCCTTCCTTTCCTCTCCACCCTCTGCCTTCCCTCCTCGCTGCTTCCTTCGGGCTGCCCCCTCCTCTCCACTTCTCTCTCCTTGTCTCCTTGAGATTCCTGTGCAGTCTTCTTCTCTTCCTCTTCCTTCTCTTCTTTCTTCCCTTTCCTTCTCTGCATCATCCATTCTGTGCCTTCTCTCTTCTCTCTCTTGTACTTACCTTCCTTTCTTCTGCTTCTTCCTCTCCCCTCGTCTCCCCCCTCTCCATCATCGTCTTCCCCTCTTTCCCTTCATCAATCTCCAGCCCCTTACCTTCCTTTCGTTCTATTCCTCTCTGCTTCTCTTCTCTCTCTCTCTCTTCCCCTCTCTTCTTTCTCTCTCCCTCCCTTCCCTCTCCTCCTCCCCCTCTCTTTCTTCGCTCCCTCTCCCATCTCCCCTCCCCTATCTTCTTCGAGTCCGTTTTCTCTTTCCTTTACTTTTACGCATCCAAGTGCGGCGTATCCTCTCTCTCTATATGCTTCCTTTTCACTTCCTCCTCCCTCTCTCCCTCTCCTCCTCCCCTCTCCACTCGCTCGTGGCCCCCCTCTCCCCCCTCTCCCTCTTGCCCCCCCTCTCTCCGCTCTCCTTTTTTCCTCTCCCTCTGCTCCCTCTCTCTCACCTTACTCCCTCTTCGGACTAAACACATATTTCCTTATAGTAGTCTGGCTAGGAACTTTGTTAAAATGCGTCTTGAACATCTCTCTTATGACTGCGACAAAAGACGCTCCGTTCGTTTTCACCCCTCGCCTCCCTCGCTTCCTCTTCAGTTATGGCTGGTGGTTTGGTGTGAGGCACGTAGTCCCCTTGGGTCGAATGCGTCAGCCATGTGCCTCCGGAGGGTTTTACGGTTCGCGTGGAACAACTTCTCTGCTTTTGCCAGGGTCGAGTTCTGTCTCTTGATGGTGTTGCAGACCTCGATATAAAACATCCGTTTCTCTTGCGCTCGTTCTCCCTTCTCTTCCCATTCACCTCGACCTTTCTCCCCTCCTCCCTCTCTTCCTCCCTCCCCGCCTCTCACCCTCTCTCTCTCTCTCCCTCCCTCTCTCTCTCCTTCTCCCTATTCCTGCCCTTTCCACTTCTCCTTTCTCTTTCGACTCCCCTTTCCTTTTCCTTTCTCTTTGCCTTCCCTTCCCTCTCCTCCTACTCAGCTGCTCACTCCCATCATCTCCTTCTTCTCCTTCTCCTTCTTCTTCCTCTTCTCCACCTCCCTCTCCCTCTCTCCCTCTCTCTCCCTCTCTTCCTCTTCCTCTTCCTCTGTGTGAGCTTCGTGTTCTCTATCCTCGAGACCTTTGTCTCTTCCTTCTCTTCCATTCCCACTCGTTCATCGCTTCCTCTCTTTCCTTATCTCCTCCTTCTTCCCCCGCCTCTTCCTCCTCTAGCGCCAGCCCCCTCCCTGTTCCCGAAGGGAGGAAAGACGGCGGAAAGAGGGAGGGAGAGGGAGAGGGCAAGAGACGGAGTGGGATGAAGCAGAATTCACGAGAGAGGAAATAGAAGGGAGGGGAGGAGGAGGAGGAGCAAGAAGAGGAAGGGGATAGAGAACAAGAGAAGGGATGAAGAAAGAGAGAAGAATGAAAGAGAAATTGGTTGAAAGAGGAGGAAGAGAGGGGAGTGAGTGGAAGGGGAGAGGGGGCGAGAGAGAGAGAGACGAGAGGAGGAGAAGAAGACAAAGAGAGGACAGTTTGTCCTCGACTGATGTTGCAGTCCCACTTCCCCTTCTCTGCCCTCTTCTCTACCATCTTCTTTCTCTCCCCTCTTCTTTCCTCTCCTCCTTACTTTAGGCATCTTCATCAACTGGAAATCAAAGAATCCTCTTCTCACTCTGCCGTCCCCCGTACGACACGATACGCGGTGCAATCCAGCGACTCCTCCTCTATCTCCACCTCTTCCTTTCCTCTCTTCACCCCTCCCTCCTTCCCTCTCTCGTCCATCCTGCCCCTCTTCTCCCTCTTCCCACACCCCTCCCTGTCTCTCTCCATTCTCTTTCCCCTTCTCTCAAATTTCCGGAGATGAGAGGAGAGTTAGAGACACCCAAAAAGCGTACATCACCTCTCATACCGTTGTAACTTTTGTGGTGAGGGGTGGGGGGGACTGGGAAGAAAGGGGCAAGGCAACCCGTGTAGAAGACGAGAACTGTCTAGCTCCCAAAGACCCATCATTTGCACATACTTCCCCAAGCATATGATCTCTTTCACAATTAAATTCAAATCCATCATCTGAACACGTGTTTACCTTACATCCAACCATATGGGTCCGTCTTGTGTCACTGAGTGTGTAACAACTGTCGGCGTTCAAGAAAGGAAGAGTCGGTGAACGACAATGGTGAGCCAGATCGGGACCCTCGCTTTCTTCATCATCTTCACGGAGCGAACATCCAATAGGATTTGATAAACTATCTGAAATATATTCAGAGAATACGTTCGACTGTGCGTGGAGACTGTTTAGACGTTTCATTTTTACTCCAGAGATGAAATTATCGCTTCCACGCTGACTGGAATCATCGTACAGAAGGAAATGATTTCGAGGCGAAAAATGCATCCTTTTCCCACTTTCCAAAAAAACAAATTATTTGTGGTTATGATATTGTAAATGGGGAAATAACTAATTCGGAAACGATGGGATTATTAAATATAAACAACTCAAGTTTAAAGCAACTTTCCTCCTTCTTATCAAAACCCTGCAAAGGCGATTTTTGTAGGAAAAAAACGAAGATATTTTCGTGAAATTTGCATATGGAAAGGTTGATCGAACAAAAAAAGCGAAGACTGTAGTCAACTCGAATTGTTTGACAATATGCTCATCATTCTGCAGTCAAAATAAAACTAAAGATCTGTTATTCTTATTAAGCATATAATTATCGTTGTTTTCAAGTAATTTCCATAATTTCATCAAAAACGTTAATGGACTAGTTGATATATAAAAAATCCAGCACACTGATTTTTCGATTCGCAGGAGACGAAGCAAAACGACTATTTTGAAGTGAGACGTTATACATGACAACACAGTCCTTGTATACGTCTCAGTGACGTGCTGTTCTACGTGGGTGTCTTCGTTGACATCTTATTCTTCCGGTAAGTACCTGTAATTCGTTTAATGCTTCATCAGAGAGAGCACTAGTAGGCGGATAAGGGGGAAATAGTAGGGAAATAACAGTTTAGTAAGTTTCAGAAGAGTGGAAAATGCGTGTTATACAATAAGTGATGATTATTACGCGTAGTGGTGATTGCAATTTTAACTTCGTTCATGTAAATAGGATCTGATTCACGCGAGTACGTTGTCGCCACCGTGTAATAATGCGTGAGACCAATAATATCTTCCTTCGATTTTTTATCTGTTTCTTCATGCTTAAGGAAGTTAAAAGCATATAAAGCAGTAAAAGTATCGTAGTTCGAGGTTTATTAAAAGTAAACACCTGAAGTAAATTGAACATGCATGTACAATATCATGTTCCAGTTTCCTCGCGATGCAGCAGCTGTTTGCTAAGAGAACAAACTAGGAGCTGAGTCATCGTGTCTCATGTGGCCGATATTCGTGTAAGCTGGAAATCAAATAAAGAGCTAAGAAGATAACAAAACAGTTCAGACGTCAATGTAAACAAACGTATACGCATGCATGTAAATATGTATCTAGTGTAACAATTGTGACGGTTTCTCACACCGTTGGTTGTGTATTGCTAATGTGCAAAGAGAGAAATCGACAGGAAGCGATTGATGTATCGAATATAAGAAAACGGACAGTAACAGTTGAGTAGGGCGAGGAAGAGGAGTAGAGCTAGGAAGATCCGTAAAGTGAGGAAGAAGAGGGAGATGAGCAGAGCAACGAAAGAGAGGGAGTAAAGACTTATTTTCCATATTTTTGGAATTCCCAATTGGAGTTGTCGAGGGGGCAAACCTAAAGAAAAGAAAAGAAAAGAAAAAAAGAAAGAAGGAAGGAGGGGACGAGATAAGGAAGAGATGGCGAGGAGCAGCGAAGGAAGATGAGGAGGGGTATGAGTCCAGGGAGTTGTACATTGGACAGATGAATGCACAGCATACAAAAAAGAGAGGTGGGTTAGTCGAGAGATAAAAAGGAAGTAACAATACATGGAATTGGATGTGAGGCCTCCAGATCGAAGGCGGAGTGAGAGAAAATGAACGAATGAGTGAGGAGAAAGGAGAGAGGAAAGAGAGGAAAGAAGAGCGGCGAATTCAAAACAATTCACTAATATCAGCCACATTGACAATCACAGAAAAGAAGAGTGTATGCGTCAGGTACAATCAAGATAAGCGCAAGATACGTGCGAAGAGAAGGAGGGGGAGAGGAGCACGATGAGTAGGAGAGGGGAGTAGACAGAATGTAACAGATTAGGAAGAAGGATGTAAACTTGCATACCGGCCTTGTTTGCAGCCATCTCTGGATACAGTGAAAGTGAAACGCATGTTTGCACACTCCCCATGCGATAGTGCAGTCCTCCAGCTTGGCCTGTGACGTTTGGCAGTCAAGACAAGGTGCCATCACGTGGTTACGGCAGATGGCGCAGGATTCCACTGATATATCCCACGACCACACAGCAACTGAGTTCCACTTCTTCAGCTCATAAATGTCGGTTGCAGTCTCTGCTGCACTTTCAACCGAAGATGAAGGGGGGCACATGATCTGCGTGAAACGGTAATACAGATCGTGAGGGTTAGGGAAAACCAGTATTCGATAAAAGATGCTTGCTCGAATCATGAAACTATTAGGTGTGGTATCAAGTACATCACAAAAATAAACAGTATCATGGTATGGAGAAGATGGGAGATACATAAAACACATCTCATTTTGTGTGTAGAGTAAAACTAAAAAGAAAGGAAATAACACAAAAATGACAAATGCAGAAAGAGAAAAAAATACGTACACCATGAGAGCTCAGGTGAAGATTTAAAAAAAAAATGATATTTTAGATGGGTAAATGAGATAACAAGCGTAGTTTATAGAAATAAAATTAAATGTAACGCACATACTTGCAATCAATTAAACATTGACATTGTATAGTCATGATAAAGAGTTGTGAACTGAATTTGCTGCAACGTGACTGAATTTGCACAATTATGAATAAATATAGTAGAGTTCAACACAATTCAGAAACAAATATACATTAGGAAGATGAACGAAAACAGGAATATGCGCAGGTTCAAAAACTTACTGTTATGGAGAAGAGTTCCCGTCAAATTCGGGAATGGATGCCGTATTTTTTTCCTATTCGTTATAGTCTGTAGTTGGAAAATATATTATTTGTTTTGTTAAGCTTCCGTAATGTTAGTTTGATTCCTTTTCGAACACATCCTTCCTCATTTCCTTGACTCATGTTTCGAAATGCGTGCGTTTGGCCTCCTATCGCATGCATGTGTATGTTTCTGTGTTATATGTATGTGCTATATTGCGTATGTAGTTTAGAAGCACCAATAAGATGAGTGCAAACATGCAACAGATCTATCAATTCAAGGTATTGTTTCGATTTTTCCGCGAGGAGGAGTTTCTCCGCGTCGTAACTTGTTGTATCTAGTCAGCAAACATTTTGATTAACATTTTATTCCGTTCGTACTATGAATGACTTCTATCCTCTTTGTGCAGCTCGTACTTCTTGGTGACAGTGCTGTTGGAAAATCCAGTTTGGTTCTGAGATTCGTTAAGAAGCAGGTAAGAAAACGATGATTAGGAGAAGGAAGCAAAAAAAAAAAAAAAAAGCGCGTACGCAGGAACAAAAAAAAAAAGGATAAGACATAGAAAAAGCAACTAGGAATAGTCGCTTGTAGGATAATTCTAGTTTAATTGGGGTTTTGCATTTTTGCTGGATCTTATTAAGAGAGGTTGAAACGTATTTTTGTTAATGTTTCAAGATCGTTTCGTCCGTTTTTCTGATTCTCGTCGTACGTCGCAGTGAGCGATAGGATTTGATTCAAAGACATGAGGGGAATGTGACAGGGGCTAATCAAAACGAATGTGTATTGGGGGGATGGGCATGTTGAGGGGTGACGTTTTCCAATGCAACAGTTGAAATCTGTTGTTCTTTCGGTGATTGATTTTTTTAGCGCGCGCATGGATATTGGTTTCTTTATTATTGATTTGTCCTCCTCATTGTCTCCATCCTTCTCCAGACCCCCCCCCCCCCCCCCTCCTCCCTTCGCCCCGTCCCTTCCTCTCTTTTACCCTAACCTTCGTTTTCCCTTCACCTGTCGCTCCACCTCTAACTCGGTCGATAATTACAACTAACTTTGAATAACAACGAATACTACAACTCACTCTATCCCTCCCAGTTCTTCGAGTACCAAGAGTCAACGATCGGAGCTGCGTTCCTTGCACAGACCGTCTACCTTTCGGACAGAATCGTGAAGTTCGAAATCTGGGATACTGCTGGACAGGAGAGGTACCACTCTCTCGCACCGATGTATTACAGGGGGGCAGCTGCTGCCATCGTCGTGTACGACATCACTAACATGCAGTCCTTCATCAGAGCTAAGAACTGGATCAAAGAGCTGAGAAACCAGGGAGACCCCAACATGATCATCTGCCTTACGTACGTAGCAATCAGGCGATGATCCATCACATCACGCCACAGTCATGGAACGATCGCATTATTATTCTTGTCTGTGTCCTTTGCATCCAACTGCACCTAGCCGCGTTTCTATTTGTATTGGCTTGTTTGTATTTGCATCTTTCGCTTCACGTTCCCTTCTTTTACTCTTCTCCTTTTCTTTCTTCTTTCCCTTTTCTTTTCTTTTTTCTTCTTTCCTTTTTTTTCTTTCTTTTTTCTTTTTTTCTTGATCTCTCAATGCTTATTTGTTTCTCTCCTCTAATGTATTTGTATATCTCACCTGATGTGCATCTGTGTATTATTATTTTTTGATCTGTAAATATGTATGCGCGTATGTACAGTGGAAACAAGGTAGATCTTGAGTCCAATAGAGCCGTGAGCACCGAAGAGGCGGCAGAGTACGCAGTGTCCCAGGGGATCTTGTTCTCCGAAACATCCGCCAGGACTAACAGAAATGTAACCGAAGTATTCGAGGTAGGAAATCCGAACGCACTAAACTCGATAGGAGGAATGAATAACACGGATCAACGTGTCTGAGCAGTTGTATGAATGTTTGTGTGTGTGTGTAGATGTATGTGTGTGTGTAGATGTGTGTGTGTCTGTGAATGTATGTGTGAGTGTGTGTATGCACATCTTGCTCGGGAAAGAGGAAAGAGAGAAGAAGCAAAGGGGAGAAGAAACGGTGGGCGGTATAGGAAAGGGGCCGGGAGTGAGAGTATAGTTGGCGGAGGATGAGGGAGGGAGGAGGAAGAAGAGGGGGAAGAGAAGAAGGTGAGGGAAGGGGCAGTAAGGGGAACTGAAAGGAACGGAAGGGAACGGAAGGGAGAAAAAGAAGAGGGGAAGGGATAAAGAGATCGAGGGGATGCAGTGAGGGAAGGGAGAGAGAGAGGGGGAGGAGAGGGGGAGGGGGAGGAGTGGGTAGGAAGGGACCGAAAGAAGGAGGAGAGAGAATGAAAGGGAAGTGGGTAGCGAGAAGTTCCACATCCAGTGTGGTCTTTGTTATTGTGTTTGCGTTTGTTATGTTTTTGTTAGTGTTCTTGTTGAAATCTTTGTCCATCGTTCGTCCATGTGACTTTGCCGCGTCCTTCGTTGACTAGTTGTCCATCTAGTGAACAGTTTGTCTGCAATTCAGTTATGAACCAGTGTATGCACACATCGGCTAATGTCAATCGCATACAATGTGCTCTTGTTTCTATTTGCTAACTCATGTTGTCCTTTTCAAAACTTCTTTTGCGTATGTCTGTATTATATGTCTGTGCGCATACGCACGTATACATACCTAGGCTATTGCGAGTGAGATTCCCTTGTTGAAGAAGGAAAACGACAACAACGGAGTAGTGCTGGGGTCAGTCATGGTCCCTTCTACAAAGAGAAGGGGTGCTGCTAGGCAGTTATCCCTTCCTGTTCCCTTCTTCCCCCTTCCCCTTTCGCCCTTTGCGCCTCTGCATCTTTTTCCTATCGTCTCTTGTCCCCTTTCCTCCATTTCTTCCTATTTTTCTTTTTCTTTTTCTTTTTTTCTCTCTCTCTTTCCTCTGTCCTTCCATTCTTTGCGATTCTCTCTCCCGCTTCCCATTATTCTCCTTTCCCCCTTCCTCCTCTTCCTCCTCTTCTTCCTCTTCTTCCTCTTCTTCCTCTTCTTCCTCTTCTTCCTCTTCTTCCTCTTCTTCCTCTTCTTCCCCTCTTCCTCTTCTTCCTCTTCTTCCCCTCTTCTTTCCCTTCTTCTTTCCTTTTCTTCCCTTTTCTTCCCCTCTTCTTTCCTCTCTTCTTTCCTCTCTTCTTTCCTCTATCGGTTAGGTGCACGCCACTGCTCATGTTGCGATTAATTATGCATGTATATATTTATTTCAAATTTACATCGTTGACCCTCTTCGCTCTACAATTATGATAACCCGTAATGTTATGTATCTACTTGTATTATTTGTTTATTCATTTTTCCACGTTTTCAAAACTTGAGGCAAAACTTTTTTTTTTCTTATTTTATTTCTCCATTTTTTTTTCTTTTCCCTTCTCTTTTAGTTTTCGTCTTCTTTTTTTTTTTCTTTTTAATTGTCTCATGCTACGTTTTCCCTTTTCTTATTTGTTTTTTGTTATTTCTGTTTTTTTTTTTGTTTCTATTTCCTTTGCGCTCTTCTTGCCAACGTTTAGACTTGAAAGGAGAGAAAGACATTTGATTGTATAAAGATAGTACTGTCATTTAAATGATATTGTACTGTTCATTTTCACCTTCCCTCTTCACCGCCTTCCCTCGCCTGATTCTCTTTCTGTCTTTTCCCTCGTTTCTTTTCTATCTGCTTTCACATGCACATATAGTTCTCCGTTTTCCTTTGCGGTATTCTTTATCACTTAATTACCTACATAAAACTTTATCGTGTTGTATTGCAGCATTCATATGTTCGCATGCGCAGGCTTATGTTTTTTTGTTGTTGTTGTTCTATTTGGTATAACGTATTCTTGAAATCAAGTGCTTGTGGTTTCTGATACAGGCGCAGACGCCAGCGGCGCATGCCACAACATCTAAGAAAGAACAGGATTAAATCTAACCGCATGATGTAGTGCTGCACAGTAAACAACGCATATTTCGATGTAGGCGATCAGCATAGTCCTTTATTGGCAGGAATTATGTTCAATCAAGACGAGAATGTCTACGAAATGAACATGAGTTCGTCCTATCGAACCCGCAACTACACTGTTTAAACAGATAAATTGTGGACTATGTTGCGCTGATAGATAATATAATTTCTGGCTATTCATTAGATTCGATTGTTTATGTATATTTAATTGTCGTAGTTAATATTATGTGTTCATGAGAGGTGTATTGTGTTGTTTTTTTTTTTAAGTGAGGAAAAGAAAAGATCTGGAGGAAATTGATTCAAACTTACTTTCTCAAACAACGTCTTTTCTCTAATCAACAATGTGTTAGTGACCTCACAAGGAAATATGTGAGGCATGCATGGTATATGGCCTACATAAGGCACGCATGACAGATTACCTACATATGCATATGCAAACACATCTGATAGTTTATTTAGTGATATAGTGATTTTCTGTGCTTTGCTACTGCATCTTGTTCTCTCGTTGGTTGTTTTCTCCGCAAGATAGATTCGGAATACATCCGAGACATGTTGCATATTTAGATCGTCAGTCATAGAAATAATAGTTGGGATCGAGTATTTATCTAATTAAAGTGTCACGTATTCAGTTCAGCTTGCGTGTGTAGTTGGTTTTGGAAAAGAAAGGTGTTGATATTGGAGTAGATCTCCATGACGAACGAGATAACTTGATCTTAGCTATTCGAATCTCATTGTTTAAACGCATGTAAACATGAATGAATATGTTGTTCATGTGTGAATGCGCAGATGACCCCCGAGGAGTGGTACCGTTCTCTTCCGCTAATCACTAGATGCTACTTTACAGGTGCAGTTGCAACTACAGCTCTGACAACACTAGGAGTGCTGAATCCATCTCTTCTCGTCCTAGACATCCCTAAGGTCGTCTCTAACTTCCACTTCTGGAGGCTCTTCACGTGTTTCTTTTACTTCGGCGGTCTCTCCATGTCACTCGTCTTCCAGATCGTCTTGTTAGTGCGCCACTTCCGCATGTGTGAACAAGATGTATTTCCCGGAGTGAAGGGCAGAGCAGACATGCTCTTCATGCTGATCCTCGCTATGTTATCCACCTACCTTATCCACTATTTCGTGACTCCGTTGTTCCTCCCTGGCCCTGTGCTGACGTTCCTGGTGTTGTACGTTTGGAGCAGACAAGACCCTTTGCGCCTGGTGACTGTGTACGGATTCACAGTCAAAGCTTGGTTGCTTCCTTTCATATTCATGATGGTAGGGGCCCTCATGGGCACTAACATCAAGCTTGACCTCGTTGGAGTCGCACTGGGCCACTCCTACTTCTTTGTGTCGAAGGTGGTGCCCATCCGCTACAGGAAAAACATAATTGTAGTCCCTAGAGCGTTTTATAGGTGGGTAGAGGACTGGGCGCCTGAAAATCAGCAAGCGCCGAGAAGGCCCGCATTCGCAAGAGGACCGGGGTACTCTCTCCAGTAATTGTGTAAGCACCTCCTTAGTGTTTCCTGTTCCCCTCCTCAATCGTCTTCTGACTCCTTTTACCCGTCGCATTATCGGTCGGCCCATCATCAACCCATAATCGGCACCAAGGTTTCCCTACATCCCCATTACTCGAACGACCACCACCGCTATCGTTCGTTGTTCGCCGCGACGTCCCCCGTGATTCCCCTCAATTGCCTCGTCATTTTTTATAATCACCCTGTATTCGCCCTAGTACTCCCTACCTCTGCTCGATGATCAACCTCTAATCCCCACATACTCTTCCTCGATGCCTCTTCTTTGGTCCATTTACCTGCTGATATTAAAATCCAAGGAAATACTCTCTCGTCACGCTCATCTTCTCTTTTCTTCCTTCTTTTATTTCCATTCGCGTCTCCATCTCCTTCCCCTTCTCCTTCCTTTCTTCTTCCCTTCTTCTTCCTTTCTTCTTCCTTTTCTTCTTCCCTTACTCTTCTTTCCATTCTCTTTCCATCGTCCTCTTTCTCCCTTTCCTTTCTTTTTCCTTTTCTTTCTCCTCTTCCTCTTCCTCTTCCTCTTCCTCTTCCTCTTCCTCTTCCTCTTCCTCTTCCTCTTCCTCTTCCTCTTCCTCTTCCTCTTCCTCTTCCTCTTCCTCTTCCTCTTCCTCTTCCTCTTTCCATTCCTTGTATCTCCATTTCGTCGATCGTGGTAGTTTCAATGTGATGTGTATTGAACCATGATTATACCAGTACTCGGTATGTATTTGGCCAACTCGACGCTCACCCAAATCCGTTCTTCTTCCCTCGTCTTTTCATTTCTAGTTGTTAGCCTGTCAATATGTCGGATGCATGGGCATGTCAACATGTTCGTGTGTATGTATGTCTGTACGTATGTTTTGTATCTATTTATTTCTGAGTGTCTCAAAGGTCTTGTTCTAGTTGTTTTTACCAATTTTCAACGTCAGTCTCCTCATTTCTATCCAGTATATTCCATTATATGTTTGTGTTTTTGTTAGTATTAATGCGCTTTAATGAGTATTTCAGTTCGTGTAAGTACGGTTGTGTTGGGTTCGTGTGTTTTTAAAGTAAACAAGTTATAATTCTAGCAGTTGCTCTCAAGCTAAGCGGAACGCGTAATACACCCGTAGAAACAACCCTGTTGATGGCAAGATTCGTTACCATCTGTATGCTACAGACTACAGCGGGACATCTCTCTCGACCTCCTGTAGTCGTTATTGTATTTTCACTTTGTTGGAGATATTTCATATTCAAGATAAAGCAAATCAAAACAACCGTTGAAGGCTCTATGGTTCTTTTATTTTATTTTGACTAGACTCAGATATTTATAGATATTTCCCAGGACAGCAACAATCTCAACAACATGTAAACACCAATGCAGACAATCCAGTATGGCCTATTGTTCCTAGAAGCTTCCAAAGGGTGAGTTTCGCTTGTTTACCGTGGACAAAGAGTCATTGGATTGACTATATGTTGGAGAAATGTCAGCACTTTTATCGCGGTCGTAAGCTGAAAGTGTTTTCCGACCATCATGTCCACCCGTTTCCCACGGAGAAAAAGGAGAAGTTGCTTCGCAGGTGGGGCCTCATCAAGGAATTTGACTACACAATTCAATATTTGAAGGAGGAACCGTATGCTGGAGCGGACGAACTCAGTCGTCTTGCAATGTCAGCCTCCCTCTCAACAACATGTTTTCACGACAAAAACCAGATTGGACTCATCAGATGATCAAGCGAAGTCGACTAAAATGAACATTGAAGTCCGTGCGCAACGCATTACTCGAATCTCCAACAACTAGAACTCGAAGCCGTTGCAACAGCGATGCTATTCTTGTCCATACTGTATATGTCTTGCAGTCGCATGAAGACAACGAATACATATATGCCTGTATTGTCCCTCAGACGTGGCCGTACTTCCGTAACGTACTCCTTCCATCTACTGTTCTCTTGTGCCTCTATTTTCTTAGTATTAAGCTGGGAATCATTTACAAAAAAACGTCACCGCAAACATCAAAATGTGAACGCCTTAGTTGTGTACTCACTTTTATTCGTTGAAAAATATCGCTACAAAAACGATAAAGGGTATTATATTTATTAATAAGGAAACTAAGGTCAGATGCTAATATTGATCGAAATTATCCTACATTCCCAACAGAGGAAATGAATTCCGTTCATTGCCAACTCAAAAGACAAGTTCCAGAGCAGACGCTCTTCTGTAGCAATCGCCTGTTGCATGGATATCTCTGAGGAAACTAAAGAGATGCTTTGGTCAAAAAACAATTAACGGTAACACTCTTTAGCTCGTTTATTTAGGCTGGACTCAGATATTTAGACCATACTCAGATTTTTCGAAGATATTTATCAGGATAAAAGCAACACATACAACATAATAAACATAAACTGTATATTTACATGTTGGGAGAATTGATCAGAGGCAATCTAGCCAGCAATCATATCAAGAAAACAAGCAAACGAACGTGTGAAGAAGAAAGAAAGCATGTGGACACTCCCACGAACAAGAAAGCAAACAAACTGTGCAGCTGACAAGCAAAAGATTTGACATAACGTACACATATGCATAAACATTCAGCATACAGTAGAGGAGCACATAAGGACACACGCATGTGTGAATGGTAGTAGCGAAAGTTTTCCTCCACAGATATATAAAGAGTATGTGCGCCTGAATTCAGTGAGAATGGCTGGTTAGCAAGCGGTTGACAACCAATAATATAAGAAATTTGTGGGCTGGGAGGAGGAAGAGGATGCGACTACGAAAGATATTTGGGTACGCAGCAAAGAAGCATATACACGTAACAAAAAAACACGTACGCAAAAAAAATAATCATAGAAACAATTAGAAATGTAGAAAACACAAAACGTCTCTAGAGCTGTTTAATTGAAACGCAAACAAACAGCTCTAGAATGCGATCCCCTGCTGCGCTCCACTCCTTTCCTTCTCGTTGACATCGCCACCCAACCGCCTTTTCTTTGGAATCCGATAGCACTCATTGTCCGCCGAATGCTCATTTGCTACTGCACTACCGTCTCTCACCATCATCACTCTCTCCGATCCCGCTCCTTCTAGTTCCTCGAGAAGATGCTCGTCAGCTAGCTGGATAGACGACGCAGAGGCAGACACATCAGCAACCCATTCATCCCTCACCTTTTCTACTACGGCGCAACCATGCGATGTAGATAGGGTATTGTAGGCAGAATCCACCTCCTACGTCAACCGAGGAGCACCGCGAGCTGGAAGCATAGCGGAGGATTTTCCCTGCTAGGAGAGATGATCATCTAGAGAGGGAACCCCCAGTGGTTCCTTGGAACTTATTTATCTACCAAGGGCCCGAAAGCACTACCGAAAACACCAACACCGAAGATGCCTCCGCCGCCATCATCATCGTCTCATCGTTAATCACCGAAAAGAGACTCTTCCTCCCACGTTTCTCCCTGTGCGCTACCCAGACGTGTGGCGAGTGGAGACCGGCTCTGCGAATCACCTGCAGCCCCCCCTCCGACAGTTCGTCGAGACCCCCAGCTATGAGAGATCCCTCAGCGTATCCGAAAGCGTCTTGAAAGGGAGATAACTCACACTCCCTTACCACATGACTCCACTCGCCCGCAGTTAACTTTGGCTCGCAGTAGATGCACCTCTTCATCCCTTTCTCTTCACCTGGAAAATACTCGATAAAGCGTACTAAGCTGCGCTCACTAGACTTGAGCATTCTCATAGATTCGATCCATTGCGTTCCTGGACGTGACAAAGAGAACGCCCTCTTCCTCCTTCGTGGCCATACACCATTGACCCCAACCCCATACACGCAACCAGGAATGTAACCTTATTTTGTGAATCTAATTTATTCAATGTTCAACATTTAATTGTCTAAAACTGCAACCAATGCTTAAAATGGAAAAAAATCTAGTTCCGTTTCCCAAATTTGGCATAGCCCTTAAAATCGATCTGCCATCATTATTATGCCTAGTGCATACTGACGTTAAAGTGACCATGGAAGTCAATTAAAAAAAAAAAAAAAATAAGTTGGAACTACGCGTTGCGCATATTGACATTAAAGGTTGTTATGTACAACCTCCAGTATTGCCCTACATTCTCTGCTCATATTAGAAAAAAAAATCACAACAGAAGCTACAAAATACCCTCCATGCGCATCCAAAAACGCACATATTTGAGGTATGCGAGAGTTACAAACATATTAAATCTTCCTCGTTCAAAGAATAGAGAATAAAAAACAAAGACTACAGACAAAAAAAACACATGGGAACTGAGACGTGAAAGCACGAAAAACACAAAAAAAAAAAAAAAAACAGAGACTAACACACGGAAGCATAAAAAGAAGCGCAAAAGAAAGACAGTCAAAAACCAAGACCGATAAAAAAAAGAGCAAATAAATAAATAAATAAATAAATAAAAGAAAGAGCAGGAAAAACAAAGACGAAAATAGTACGCATACTCTTTAGAAACCCCCGAGTGTTGAACACAGAGAATAAATAAAAGACAGAAAAGGTTCAAATAAAGTATGAAAAAAAGCAAGAGAAAATAAAAATAAAAATAAAAATAAAAATAAAAATAAAAATAAAAATAAAAATGGAAACATCGAACTTCATATTCACCCCGCAATAGTGGCCATTGCGCATAGTAAGCTGGATTAAGGAGTGCGAGAGAGCTATCTGATGACAAATATCACCCTCGCTAAGAAAACGCAAAACGTAATTAGTACCGGAAAACATACCAAGGGGAAATCTGGAAAATATTACAGTAGCAACACTGAGAACTAAGGAGTGTTCTCATTTCTTCCAGAGAATTCGGCCATTGCAACCTTTCTTTCCCAGCGACCACCCATAACTCCGAACTCGTGATGTTTCTTGTAGTCCACACAGTATCTAAGTTGGTCGAGGGAGGCGCAAACCATGTTGTTTGATGTCGTTGTCAGTGCAATCTTCTCAAACGTGGACTTCTTTCCTTGTCTTACCCGTGACTCCTTGGCATACCTGTCTCCTGAGAAGTCATAGTCCTTGAGGTTACTGATGAGGTACTGTGCTATTCCATGCACGAAAGTGATGTCATTGGTGAAGTCAGCCTGGGACGTGATAATAGACATTATGTCCGACATCTTGTCAAATTCCCCGTTCGCATCAGCCTCTCCAATTTCCCAGCGATTGACACTGTTCGGATTAAGAACATTGATTCCGAAGCAAGAGCTGCTCTCCAAGGACCATCCGAGGACCTCTTCGTTCGGGACAAAGGGAGACGTGATGAGGGGGTGAAGAAAGTGTTATTCCTTCTCGCCAACACACTCAGGAAGGGGCGGTAAAAAGTGGACTCCCCACCGCACTGGCAGTTGACATGTGACTTGAGGAATCCGATCCAGAGATCAACGTCTGCCGCATACTTCAGGTGCTTCGTCACAGACTGAGGCACAGGATAGGAAAGGGGTTCCTCCTCTGATGTAGCTGTTCATGTCGTCTACAGCATGCATTTTGTGGAGCTTTTTAGTGACTGTAGTACAGGATCCGGTGGTAAGGGAACAACGAATGATCTCAAGGGGGTTCAGAGAGTATACAAAGTGAAGCACGTTGTCCTTTTCTCCGGGAATATGGAGGGGGACCCAGTTCTTTTCAACCTGAACAATCCACTCTTTTTCTTGTACAGCATCAAGGCCTAATCAAACACGGGTTAAAATTCACATACATACAATGAAATGTCAGAATTTCTCTGTGCCTGTTGAACAAACAAAAAAAAAAACAAGAGCGAAAAAATAACAGAAAACGTATGGGAGAACGTGCACGCCAATAATTGAACGCAAAGAAAGGATGGAAGAGAAGAAGAGAAGTTGACGGATAGGCACCTTACCTCAACCTCTTCCTGTGGGTTGAGACTAAGGGGAAAGCTCACATGAACCATTCTTCCTCTTTTCGTTTCGTAGGAACTCTTGTCGTTTTTCTCCCTTCCTTCAGGAGTGCGTATCTTTCATCAATTCTGCGTTGTTTGTCTTCTCTAATCTCGATCTTTTTCTTGGGGTCCTTCTCTTCCTTATCCCTCTTCTCCAAATCACTCATTACTCTTTCCCACTCTTCCTGTTCAGCCTCTTCTTGCTTGCTCTTTCTCCTTCTCCGCAGCGGTCATGCGGGGCTTTAGTCTGGAGTGTTCAACTTCCATGTTGAAAATGACAATGGGCTCCTCTCTTCCGTCCGAGTACTTCTTCATGTACACTCTAGGGTCCTCTGCTCCATTCTCTTTGTCTTTCACAGTTGGAAAGTTCATCTTCAAGATATGGGGGAAAGGCCGTGTGACCTCTTTCCATTGGGGTCGTTGAAGAGGGGGAGGGCCTTCCCCTTGATTTCGTTCCAGTTCTTATCAAACAACTGGGCGTAGAGAAAGCTGGAGTAGCATACATTCGTGAAGGCTTCAGCATAAGTCAACCTCGAAATGACCAAGTAACACTTGTGCTCTTCCATCCAGATTCCTGACCCACCAAACGATTCGTAGTTCTGGATCAAGGTTTGATCCTTGCTTGACATAATGTCTTGGTAGTACTCCATGGAGCTAAGTGAAACCATTGCTTCTTCTACATTCTGAGGCAAAGGAAAGCTCTGAGAAGTAAACAGAGTCTCTTCATTTGAGAAAGCAGAGCAGAACATAGAGTCAGCGTCTGTGTTCCTCAACGACGCTAGTTACTCTAAAGGCGTTGAGGGGATATTCCTTCCAAGAGATCTTGTCGTTTTTAGACTTAACATAGCTCAAAGGAGACTCAGAAGCAACCAATGATTTCAAGTGCCTGCTCCGCACCTCTAATGAAACAGTTGATATTTTTGGGGAAGAGAAGGCTACACTTGTTTTGGACGAAGATAGGAAAATTAGCAAAGCTACGATGAAAGTGCACACATAAAATGCATACTTCTTCACCCAAATGATAGCGGTTGTTTTGTGCCTGTAAGATATATGTAAAATTTCTTAGAAGTTAGATTTGCTCACTAACACATTTGCTCTATTCAAAATTTCAAGTAAATCACGCACGATGATTTTTTGTATATTTCGGCGAAAGAATATGAAAATATCGAGAACATGCCCCCTGTTTAAATTATGATACATAAACCCACCTTTTTAATATAGGAATAAATGATATCATTGCCAATAAACTGATAAGCTTCGTGAAGGATGGAGGTGATTCTTTAATGGCTTACTGTCAAATTGAGAAATAAAATCTAATTCATATCTTATAGACTGAGCCTCTTCTAATTTTGGGTGCGGCTCAAAAGTGTGGGTGCGCATAGCTACATATGATGCGAGTATTAACGAATAGTTATTACGAAAAGCATGTGTGTGCGTTATGTAAGTATAGTATATTCCTTTGGTTAGGATTAATTTCAAATTTGTATGATCTTTTTCACGACGTGGAAAAATATGGCTATTTTCTTTACCCTCCAGATTTTTAAATGAGATACAAGCTAAAATGTTTAAAATCGATGTACCAAGAGTATAAAACTGCATTTATCCTTTATAATGAACTAGTTTATTCACATCAGATACTAAGTTTCACATACTCAGATGTGTGTTTTTCTTGTGATTGCGCAATGATTGTGAGCGTATAGCCTATTTTGACCATTATAAAGTCATTCGTACTATTGGAAAATCTATTAGCTAATTTAGGATGCGGCGGCACTTCATTGCAAGGATTGGCATTTTATGGTGTAAATCGTCACATTGAGACATAAAATCTAGTTACTCTGTATTTAAAAAAAAACGTCCGAGCTTGAATATGTATATGGACTGCGCTTATGACACACGAAAACGGATGAAGACAAATGTAGTGTGTAACGCACAACGGCATTTGAATATGAAAAGTATGTATACACGTACACTGTTTTCGATGTTTAACTTTGTTGTTATTACACCTTTCAACTATTTTAGTATCTATGCATGTATGACAGCATATAGTGTAATTTGAATAAATGGATATAGGCACAGAAACAGAACGGTTGAGTCAACAGTATACGTGCAAATTTCTACTAACGTGAGTCTCAATTTGATATATTTTCGTTACACCACATATTTATACGTTACTGTATGCAAATACCTGACGTGTCAATATTGGGGGGGGGTATAGTATGGGTATCGCTGGCAAAAACATTATATCTTAGAGTTGTTATAGATGTTCTAACCCCGGCTGAGAAAAAGTGCATGGTAATTGACAAATTAGTGAGAATGAATGACGGATATAATATGAGCAATAAAATAGGTCAAAGAACTATTCAACATCAACGCCCTTGTAAAATAGTGACCGTAAACAGTGTTTTAGGGAGCGTGTATGAACAAATAATTAGTAAACTACGTTCTAGTTAAATTCTCTCTGCGAATGCACCTACAGAGAAAGGTGCCGAAGCATAGGTAATACTCTTCGATATTTGAAAAAAAGAGAGTAAACATTGATTAGGGGAAGTTCCTCATGTTACATCTAATGAGGAAATGTACATGATTTTTCTGATGCAATCCAATAAACCACTTCACCTAGCTTCTCTGTCGTAAGATAGATTGCGGGTTTAGCCTGATTTACTGAACTCTCAAGGACTCCCCGATCTAACAACCTGATTTACTAAACACTTCAGGATCACGTTGTTGTGTATGTGTGCTGTTGCGTATATTTCCACTACACATGCACACACACACAACAACGTAATCTAACACCCCACACGAGCGTTAATGAAGTTGGAGACACCTCTAATGTCTTCAAACAACCTAATGTAGAATTCCCGCTTCAAATGGTCGAGAAACAGCTAAATAGGGTTAAGGAATAGGAACTTGGGTGTAATATTGTCAGAAGTATGAGTTAGACCTGGACCAGATAAGTCTCGTTTTATCACGAATAAAACCCAAAGACAATAGAACGAAAGGCGATTTTAAACATAATAAACGAAGTGCATACTGATAAAATCACATTGAATAAATATATGAATAAATGAGACATTATACACATAATTGAAAGAATAAGATAAGGAAAACTCATATTCATATATCGCACAAGTGTACGTAAAAGGGTACGTAAACACTAAAGAACATTCTAGAAATACATAATTGATTACGTTCCAGTATACGTAATCAATGGAACAATCTAGAAGAACAAGGAAGAATTCTCTCTGTGTTCGAGACATTCTCAAGAGAAGTCTCGACAAACTCGACACGGGGGGCATTTACTGGACCCCACACCTAGAACTCTCGAGATCTGTTGTTGTACACCGTAGGTTTCGATGATTGTGTTGTTTATAGTCAGACAAACCTTTCTTTGGGCATGTATGACATCCGTGGCTACAGAGACCGTTGTTTGACGGACTTCAATATGCTTTCTCCTTAGGTACTTGAAGAGGTCGCAGGTAAGCAATAAAGGTGTTCTTCTAACTTCGGCTAGAAGCGACTAAAGATCACAACCTTGCATTTTTATGCGTTGTGGCTTATAGACCCTGTGTAATAGAGCGAGATTGTCTCTTCGCTTGTTCACAATCCGTGATACAGTACAGAGCGAGACTCGGTACTTTCTAGCCGCGGCAGCTTGAGTACAGCCAGAACGAAGAAGCAGAACAATTCCTCTCCTGTCTCTATCTCACAGCTGGCGACTGATGAGGATGAGGTGGTTGTCTGAGGGCAGCATACGATTACGGGGTTTTGTATGAACATGTTTTCACTATACTTTACTCAAATACACGCAACTTTGCGTTGGAAGGTTGAAAGTGAAAATGAGGAGTGAACAAAAAAATGCAGGAGATTCCAGCTAAGGGTGTGCTGAATATGTGTGGGTTGAAGTTGTTGTTGTCTTGAGATGAATGATAAATATATGAGTCTAGTCTTAATGTTTACCATTCATCTCAATACAACAGCTTCAACCCACACACATACAACAGGTGAACACAACGTTTGTTGACGCATAAAACATGTTTACTGTAAGTATAACAACGTATTATATGTAAAAAAAGAAAAAAAAATTAGAGTTGACGTTTTCTCAATTTGGTTGCAATAGCCATCTATATTTCTACATTTTTTATCTATAACACGCGTCAAATATTTGCATACAGTAGTAATACTTATAATGCACATCCACTCAACACTTATTTAATTCTGACGCAAAAATCTGACTGGAAATAATCTGGACTGGATAAAATATCTAGAAAAAGATCATGAAAATGAGCCCAAGAAACCCCCAAAGAAACAGGCTGAAATGAATTCATATGGCGAATTCAAATCTTCCTTATTTCAGAGGAAAAAAATCATACATTTTCTTAGAAAACTGTTCTTGGTCATTGAATGGATTTGTAGCATGTACCTATACCATCATTGGTCATCACAGTTAATTCATCGCGCACGCACCGCCACCCTGATCGATATAACGGTTATCACCGAAATGCGCTAAAACATTTCAACTTCAATTCCTTCAGAAGTTGAAAATAGAAAATACTTTTTTTTTGTAATTGACGAATTATGGAAAATAAAAGCCCCTAACAACGTCCCTAATCAATAGTCTTCCAAAAGAACAGAAAAATGCGAACCGCCTTGACGGTGGAAAATAAAACCTAGCCAACCGAATAAATCCCTACCAAAGGACTTTGATAGCAGCACACACAATACATACATGTGCGAATCACAGGCAAATCAATCACAGTAAACGTAAAATGTAAGTTGGGAAAGATGAGGATCAGCGTAACCAGCAAGCAAGCAAACAAACAAAACATTTCAAACGAAAACAAACAAAACAAGGCTCTATGAGTCACGTCTACGCTTCGAACCTCTACTATCTTCCTTCTCGACTTCTCTACTCGACCGTTTTTTCCTTGGAATGCGGTATCGCACGCTATCCGTCGAACGCTCAGCTCCCTCAGCAAAACCCTCTCTCACCACCACCTCACTCTCCACTCCCACATCATCCAGTTCCATAAGAGGAAGCTCATCAGCCAATTGGATAGAAGGCACAGAGGGAGGCGCCTCTGCGATACAGTCATCCCTCACCTCTTCTACTATGGGACAACCATGCAACATGGATGAGGTCTCGCAGACTGACTCCTCCCCCTGCGCCAATCGAGGAGCACCAGGGGCTGGAAGAAAAGATAATGAGTTCCTCTCCTGGGCAAATAACCAAACTAAAGGATTCTCTACCCAAGGCTGAACAATCATATCGTAACTCTTCCTCGCTTGTTCACGCCACATACATCTCACCACACCAAGCGAAAGAGCTATCCATCAAACATTTACGAACAATAACAAATTGAAAACTAAAACAAACTGAAGAACGGTAAAAAACAGAACGAGGGGAAGATGCCAGCAAGGCGAGGATTTTATTCAATTGCAATTTCACAAAAAAAAACAAAAAAGAAAACGATAGAGAAATGGTTCTGATGACATCATCATTGCACTACTCTGCCTCAACATGAAACGAAGAGTGCATGCCAATCGACAGGGAAAATAACGTACACTACCCACAGAATGATCTGCTATCGATTTACTCAGTTAGAAGCACACCAAACAGATTAACAAATATCACTCATAGACAACAAATCCCCATATGACGATTACGGGGAAAAGGAAAAGGAAAAGGATAAGGAAAAGGAAAAGGAAAAGGAAAAGGAAAAGGAAAAGGAAAAGGAGAAAGGGAGAAAGGAGGTCAGTAAAGAGGACGACGTATCACTAATGTTGTCTCACTCTCATGCCGCTCTTACTCCTGCTTGAAAATGGGGTCGTAAGGCTTTCCAATGGCATAGACATGGAATCCGATCTGGAGGGAGAAGAAAGGGGTACAAGCAAAAGAAGGGGGCAAAAGAAGGGGACAAAGGGAGGGGGAAAGGGAGGGAGACAAAGCGAGGGGGAAAGGGAGGGGGAAAGAGAGGGAGGGAGACAAAGGAGAGGGGAGATTAATTGGGTTAGGGCCGTAGTAGGATACATGAGAGAAAGAACAAGGAAAAGCAAAAGAGGAAAGAAAAGCAAAAGAAAAATTAAAAGGAAAAGAAAAAGAAAAAGAAAAAGATAAAAGGAAGGGATAGTAAGGGCTAAGAGAGAAGAGAGAGAAGAGAGGCAAAGCAGTGGGGCTGGGGGAGAGAGCAAACAGGTATGTGCTGCCAACCAATGACACATGGGTGTGGACGAGGAGGATTCGATTCAAGGACAGCGGGTGTGGGTGATGCATAGATGTGTAGTATTCACGGATGTGGTGTATTCACGGATGTGGTGTATTCACGGATGTGGTGTCTGCTTACCTTAGTGAGGAGCTCGTGGTCGAGGATGTTTCTTCCGTCGAACACGAAAGCAGGCTTCTCCATCTCATCGTAGATGCGTTGGTAGTCATAAGAAGCGAACTCATCCCACTCGGTGAGCACGAGGACGGCATGAGCTCCCTTGCACGCGGCGTAGGGGTCGGACTCAACAACAACATTGGAAGAGAAAGACACACCAGAGGGCAATACCCCATACTCCTCGAAGTCATGCTCGATCTGCTCCTGCCCTACCTGTGAATGATTCACGCGTTCAGCAGAAGGGTGGGGGAAGGGAATGGGTGGGTAGAGGAGGGTGGAGGAGGGTAGAAGAAGGGTGGAAGAAGGGAGTGGGTAGGTAGAGGAGGGTAGAAGAGTACGAAATAGAAAGAGGACGGACAGGAAAAGAGGAAAGGGGTGAAGGACAAAGAGAACGAGAGGGGAGGGGTGGAGGGGAAGAAGAGGTAGAGGGAGGGAGAGGTGGAGGGAGAGAGAAAAAGAGACAGATGGAGTAGTGTGTTAGAAGAAAGAGTAGCGTAGAAGTGCAAACACCGATTGTGCATGCCCAATTATACATATGTAGAATATCCAAGAGCAAATATTAACGAGTGGAATGTTTAAGAGTGAGAGGCGCACTCTGATTGGTACGAAGGAGGACACAGGTAGATAGGCAGAGAAAAGGAGGGCGATAGAGACAGGGATAGAGTAGAACGAGCAGAGAGAGTAGAAGGAGCAGATAGAGTAGAAGGAGCAGAGAGAGTGCTTGCCTTGGGGTCGTAGATGTGGATGATGGATCTCTCGGTGAGCAGGTCCTTTGAGATAGAGAGGGCGGGGGTTTCCCTGGTGTCTCCGGTGTCCTTCTTGAACGCGAATCCCAACAGAGCGATCTTTTTGTCGGCGATGTTGTTGAACATCTTGGTGATCACAGTGCTTGCAAACCTGTTCTTCTGGTAGTCGTTCATCTTGACGACTTGGTTCCAGTACTCTGCTACCTCAGGGAGACCGAAGGACTCGCACAGGTAAGAGAGGTTCAGGATGTCCTAGACAGACGGAAGCATAAAGCGAAAGAAAAAGGGAAAGAGGAATCAAACAAAAGGGGGGAGGGAGAACGAAAGAAGAAGGAAAAGGGGGGGGGGGAGAAGAAATGGGAAGGGTAGGAAAGGATGGGGGGAGGGGGAAAGATCAAATGAAGATAAGAGGGGCAGCAAGGAAGAAAAATAGATAGAGAAAAGGAGAACGAAGAAAGGGGAGACGAAGAAAAGGAATATATCAAATGAAATGGGCATGAGACGTGTGAGGAGAGGAGAAAGATCAGAAGAGAAGAATGAGGAGAGGGAGCCGTTGGAGAGAGGAGCGAAGGGACAAAGAAAAGAGAAAATATGAGTAACCGATAGGCAAAGGGGATGTAGAAGAAAAGTAGATGGTTGTTAGAAGGCAAGTAGGATGAAACTCGGGTTGAGAGCGCCGAGCGGAATGGAAGAAATGGAGGGAAAAGGTTTAGTGCACGTGGTGAGATCAGAAAAGAGCAGGAGAGAAAAGAACACAGAAGAGAAAAGAAAACACGCTACCTTCTGGAAGCACGACCCTCCGAATCCGACACTGGCGTTGAGGAACCTACTTCCGATTCTCTTATCCATTCCAATCGCCTTGGAGACCTCTTGGACGTCAGCTCCGGTGACCTCACACAGGGCAGAGATCGAGTTGATCGAAGAGATTCTCTGAGCAAGGAAGGCATTGGCCACGAGCTTCGACAGCTCAGAGGACCAGAGGTTGGTGGTGAGGATGCGCTCACGGGGAACCCAGTGGTTGTACACCCACACCAGTCTGTTCACAGCCTCCTGTCCCTCAGGAGTCGAGTCTCCTCCGATCAACACCCTGTCGGGAGTGTTCAGGTCAGAAATAGCAGTTCCCTCGGCCAGGAACTCGGGGTTCGAGAGGATCTCGAACTTGAGACCCTTCTCGTTCGCCTGCATGACCTTCTTCATTGCAGCAGCGGTGCGCACGGGAAGGGTAGACTTCTCGATGATGATCTTGGGCTCACTCACTGCCTTGGAAATCATCCTAGCAGCCTTCTCCCAGTTCTTCAGGTTGGCCATACGCCCAGCTCCCTTTCCGTGAAGCTTGGTAGGGGTGTTCACAGACACGAAGATCATGCTCGCCTCGTTCACTGCAGCGTGGAAGTCGGTGGTGAAGAACATGTTTTTCCCACGCACACGCTGCACAACCTCATCCAACCCAGGCTCATACACGGGCAAGTTGTCAGAGTTCCAGCGGCTGTAGAAACGAATTTCAAGGGTACAACAGATGGTAAGAGAATGGATCTTTTTTTGTGCATGTTGACTAAGAAAACAGAAAACAATGTTGCTCGCACTTACTCGATTTGAGCCTGACTAATGTCGACAACAGTGACCTTGATCTTAGGGCAGAAGGAGGCAAGGACAGCCATAGTGGGTCCTCCCACATAACCAGCTCCAATGCAACAGATCTTATACTCGAACTCGTCACTCATCTGCTACAGAAAATTTCCAAACAATTTGGTGATGCGCATCGGTTGTCAGAGAAAAAAAAAAAAAATAACAGTTTAAATTATGCATCTTAAATGTCGACGAGCAAAAAAATTATATCTCCACTGTCAGTATTATATCTGTTGATATCGCGAAATCGGGAAAAAATATCTATTGAGCTATTGATTCCGTGAAATTTGTAAATTAAAGATGCATGCACAAAGTGACTTAAAAATTACATTTGAATGTGAATATTATTCATAATGAAATATAATTAGAGCTGATTCATATACAATTGGGTCCAAGAAAATGGGAATAGGATATTTTTGGGGGTGAACCATGCTTTAAGTCGCTGTAAATAGATAAATAAGGCTTTTTTACAAGATTTGATACCACAATCACAAATAAAACTGTTTTATCTACACGAATCGATAAATAGTGGTTTTATGTGAGTAAGTATTGATAGTATAAATTACGTTCTACTCAAAATCCACAATTTTGTCCTGTTTCAGATTTTTTCTTCAAGTCTATTTTAGGTGGTGAGGAACTAAGGAACAGATTTTACTCTTATTAATACATTATATTATTCATAAAAATATAAAACTTATAGAATATAAAACTTATAGAATATAAAACCGATTATCAGGTTTAGTGATTGATACTATAAAATAGTTTTTATCTATCAAGTTATTTTAACTCAAAGTTTACTTAAATAAATCCAACATTTTAAAAAATTAAAAAGCACATGTAACAAATGAAGAACAATATTTTAGCTTCATATTCATGTAACATAATCAAAATAATGGAAAAATCCTATATTCGAAAGAATGGAACGATTTCAGCAACCAGATCGAAACATCTTACGCCTGCTGAAACCCTCGACATGGTGAAAAACAGAAGTCGCCTCGGAGTCAAGGGATTGGCGGCAGCTTTTAAGGTCGGAAAATCAGCTGTGTACGGCCACCTCGAGAGCACGAACGAAGCAGGCTTTTCTGAACGTAAAAAGATGGTCATCATCCTTGGGGATGAGGAATGCAAGATGTTTTTGATCGAAAAGAGGTTGACCGATCTTTTCATCACAGCGAGCGAGTTGTCTGCATTGCTGCGGACCAACCTCAGAATTACAGTGTCTGAGCAGACCGTGAGCCACTTTTTTAAGGAGCAGGGATGGAGGATGTCGACTCTAAAGACGCGCCCCTTCCGTTGAGACCATCCTGTGACTCTGAAGAAGAGACATGATTATGCTCTGTGGTTCGAGGAACTGGCGAAAGAGAACCCAGATTTCAACAATGTCATTTTCATAGACGAAGTGGGATTCAAACCCGGAGACAAGAATATCCGAGTCATGCTTCTCAAGGACTTCGATTAGCATGTTCATTTCCCCACAGGGATCCGCCGAGTCCCTGCAATCGTCGCGATTACGACTGGTGGGGTGTTCCATTTCGAGATTCACACCACATCCGTCAATGGAGACGATTTTTACGCCTACATGGAAGCCGTCATCGAGAAATCAAGAACGAGCACAGCAAGCGTCAGTGGACGATCATCATGGACAACTGTTCGATCCACAAGGCGCAAGGGAAGGTCAAGGAGCTGTGCACAAAGAATGGGGTAATTTTGCAGTTTTTGTCACCGTACTCTCCCTTCCTCAATCCCATCGAGTTACTGTTCGCCCAGATCAAATGCACTTTCAGGAGACATCTCTACACGAAGCTCGATGGTGTGGTGAACTTTGTTCGG
Organism: Drosophila quasianomalipes; assembly: GCA_035043665.1. NCBI lineage: Eukaryota > Metazoa > Arthropoda > Insecta > Diptera > Drosophilidae > Drosophila > Drosophila quasianomalipes. Next base: position 28,772 of record JAWNMU010000469.1, read on the forward strand.
TCAGAACTGCAATCTAGGACTCGCGGGAACATCATGAAGTTATACGATCAATGCAGGAAATTTGTGCCCAATTGCATCAACAAAAAGAAATTAAAACAAGAATTTTCAAATAAATAGCGGAGTAACCATATATAAGCTATATATATTTCTAAACTAGATAAAATTTCACGTTTAACTATGGTAATATAGAATTAGTAAAACCCTTTATTTAAAGTGAGGCAAATAGTGAAACCTTGATATTTTTTTCCCATTTTCATGGACCCAACTGTAATACGATGTATTAATACTGATACTAGTGTTGATGTTATAGATTGAGAAGTTCTATGATATTATTGTGTTGTTCCTAGTTTGAGTTTGATCCATTTCATATATATATTTTGTTAATATTTATTCATTATCTTTATAGGCTTTCCTGTGTTGGAATCAGCTCGAGTCATGATGGAAGATTCCTGTATACATACTTCACTATCTAGTATTCTCGATCTTTATATATGCATTACATCATTCATATGCGTTATACTCAAATAAGGATGAACAATTCGACATTGGGTATGATGACAAGTAGTATTAAGAATGATGAAGATATTTTTTATTTCAATCTTTGTGTCGTTCAGTGTTTCGAATTTAATCTTGCTTTTAGTAAACAGGGGTTTAATATGGCTTTAACGTTTGCTAATTTTGTTTTATGGATTCTCCTTTCCTGAGAATCCAACACCTGTTCTTCTTTCTCCTTCCTTCGTGTCTTCTTTTCTTTAAACAAATCTGGCTTTATTCTGAGTTTCACTTTCCTACAGATGTTCAATAGCTCTTTGGCCTCTTTTATTGCTTATATTATTAAATCATTCATTTTACCACTACTTTATGTTTTATTATACACATCCACTCAACTTGCCCACTTGAAAAAAAAATGAAAGTGTTGGTCACTGATAGGAGTTAACGATGTTCTTGTTTTCTAACTGTCACTGAAGTCAAGTTAATTTAAATAAACAATGTTTAAGTGAATGTGTTCCTAATGAATGTTAATGCTCCTTGGCTCGTTTATTTAGGCCATACTTAAATATCTTCATAATATCTAAGTATAATATAAATATCTATCATGACAACAACAACACATACAACATTTAATAAAACACCGTCTACCTCCTTACACTTAAACCCTGTTGTACTCTCTTCACTCCTCTCCCCTCGCTTAGTCGGAATTAATCTCTCCTCCACCCCCGCATCCCCTCACCTCCCCTCTTTAGCTCAAATCCCAAAGAGTTTGGGAAATACGGCTCAGATCATCAAATGCACACTTCCCCTCAACTGTTCTTCCCTGTTTATCCTCCAACGTATATGTTACACTTAGTGTGTGGAAATATGAATGATTTCAAATACGAATCAATAAACCCCAGCATCTTGCTTCTCCATCTCGAAGATGGATTTGCGGGTTTAACCTGAATGGACCTATCGCTCATATACTTCACAATCTAACAGTATAAATTGAGCCCACTCTGCTCTTTACACGATAGGCGAACATCCAGTTAAGTGGGGAGGCGCGGTCAGTATTCCTTACGGCCACCTTCGCGCCTTCCTCGAAGTGTGAGACTTTCGTATGATTCTTCTTCCACACTGATAAAGACTCCTTTCATCTCTTCTTCATTGCAGTCTTCGATTGTTCACACTGTACGGTGTACTCCAACGTCCTACGTCTATACTCCTCTTCTATCTCTCTTTCTGCCCGCACTGGTCTCTTCAATGTCAGCATCTACATCGGCGTACCGAACCCTCCTCTCCTGTCGTCCTTGTTGTAGGACATGACTACGATGGACCACATCCTTCTCCAGGGCTGACCGACCTCCATAGTGTAGAGCTTGGAGAACAACTTTCGTTGCAGAGAACGGATAACTCTCTCCACCTTGCCTTCCATGCGGTGAGCGTGAGGGACGCCAGTGGCATGAGTGACGTTTCTCATGCGCAGGTAATATTGCCATCGCTCGGACGTGAAAGCTGCCCCATTGTCTGTGTGGATGGCAGAGAGGATGTGCCTGTCCTCCAGCATTGTGCACAGGAGGTTGGTGGGTGGTTCGGTGGATGGTTCGGTGGATGATTCAGTGGATGATTCGGTGAATGGGCTGATGCAAGGCCGAGACCACACGAATCTTGAGTATTGATCATTACGACTGCACCGTATGCATGATTGTCCTCGCCACACAGCTCAGGTGGGGATGGACTTTTGAAGTCCATGTACACTGTAGTTAGCGACAGGAATTTATAACAAGACTTGAAATAATTTATTGAAGAGAGAAGCTTGGTCCACTAACTATATATACAATATGAATAAACAGTATGAATGAATAACTCTATACTTCATTTGAACGAGGGGTGTGTGGAGTTAAGATGTGTTATAGATACCTAGCAAGAAGAAGTGTTGTATATATGTTTGGTGTGTTTATTGTTGCCTTGAAAAATATCCATAGATATCTGAGTCTAGTCAAAATAAAAGAGCCATAGAGCATTTAACATTAACTAATAGAAGAAGAAATTGAAAAAAAAAATGCACCTTACAAAAGACAAGTGAAAAAAAAAAAAAAAAAAAAAAAAAACAGTCAGAAATACACCACAGTTAGACATACACCATAGCATGTGGCAGGAAACTAATAGAAGAAACGCAATTCAGTGATAGAAACCCTCATGACAGAGTCATTACTCAAAAACAATCAATGAAAAGAATAACACCTCACCACCGGAGTGTGTAACAGATACAAACACCGAAATAAAAAATGCATAAACATCAGAGGGAAAATATGCGCCAACCAGACAGCAAACGAGAGAGAGGAAGATGTGAGAAGCAGATGGAAGAGGTTAGAAAACCTTGAGTTGGTCCCGACTGTACTCCTTGGGAAGAGTGCGCCCATTAGAGCCAGCTAACCAATAGAAACGATCGTCTTTCTTACGAACTGCGGAAGGGCTCTTGAAGAGGGGCCAAAGTTGGGAACGTTGGAGGATCTTCTAGTAGACGTGGTCACCCAGCTCAAGTAGTTTGGCTGCTTGTTTTCACTTCTTGTCCCGCCGTACCCGAAAAGCGTGTAGCGTCGTGATATCGTTTACAATTGTCCCACGGCAGTCGGGATCAGACCACTTCGTCAAACAGTGAGCAGGTGTCGGGCCTGCGGGGCTAAGACAGGCGTTGAGGAAGTCAGCTACTTCCGAAAGACGCGTATTCCAGGAAACACCCATGGCCTTGCGAATGCGCAATCGACGGAGGACATCATGGATACGCCTCTCCACAAGGCCCATGCTGAAATGGGTCTCATCCGCTGTTTTGATGTTCTCAACGCCTTCCTGTTCCAGTAGAGCGAAGAACTATGAGTTGACAAACTCGCGTCCTCGATCAGCCTTGACTGCCTGAATCGGAAACCGTGCAAGTAGCTTCCGTAAGGGGGTCGTAATACTACCTCCGCTGATATGTTAGCCAAAGGAAACAACCACGTATGGTCCGTTGCCGCATCCACCGCAACAAGGATGTGGCGCAGTTTCGACGGAGAGCGAGGCAGAGGACCTCTCAGGTACAGCTGCACTTCAACGTAGTTGTAGACAGGGGTAAGTAGAAACCCAATTGCGGAGAAACGGACTGACATACTGTGCACTCTCGCCACAAGGAAATCGCTGCGGAAGGAGGAAGGTCGCCATTCATGCAGTCGAAGCGAAGAAGTGGTTTCTTGGCTGGATGATGTGTATCTAGGAAGTCAGTTGTGAAAAGAGAAGCAGAAGTCAGGAAGAAACTGAGCACATCTGCACCAATGCTAGTCTCACCCTTGAAATACTTGATGGTGTTGTCGAGTTAGCAATATGCCCTCATACTTCCACTTCAGGTAGACGGCTGAACGTCTCCTGATGAGAGACCCTTTCCTTCGCATATTGATGTGCCTTTATGATATTTATTATGTCATGTTGTGCTACTGTGCCTATTTGTATACGATTGCATTGCTAGCGTTTACTGGATCATGTACTGGAATATTCTAGAATGTTCTTTAATGAACATCTAGATATGATGTTCTCAAATAGTTTTGTTCTCCATTACTTGTCATTTCCCTATTCTCTTATAGGTCTATAGATTAGGAAGTTCTATGATCTTATTGTGTTGTTCTCAGTTTGTGTTTGATCCATTTTGTTTATATATTTTATTAGCATTTATTAATTATCTTTATAGACTTTCCTGTTCCTCGTTCTCTTTCATTCTTGTCTTCTTTTCTTTAAATAAATCTGGCTTTATTCTGAGTTTCGCTTTCCTACAAGGTCGTTGTTGGGTACAACTATGGTTGTATGGTGTCAGAACTAAATAGCATTCTTGTATTTATTCATCAAGTTATCTCTTATAAATATCTTCACATAAGGGATTATACAATATTGGTTAAAGTTAAAAACAAACACACACACACACACACACACACATACAACAACAAATAGATCAATAGAACTATCCAAGCTTATTGTAATTATGCAACAGTGAGAATAATTAATGACTCAGCAATGGGCTATGACGATTTATCGTTCTGATTAATGTCTAAGGCTCTTTGGCTCTTTTATTCAGACTAGACTCAGATATTTTTGAAGATAATAAGAACATATACAACACTTGACACTCCGGATAGCAGTGTCCCCTCGCCCTCTTCGTCTCCACTACCCTCTTCTCAGCCAGGTTCCTTCCCTCGCAACAAGAAATCGGGAAGTCGATTCAATCGCTCAGGAGGACATCAGTCTGGTCAACAGCAGAAGCAGCCGAAGGCGAATGCTTCACCTCAGTCTGCATTCCAGAAGAAGAAGCCTGCTTCGGCCACCCTTCGCCAATAGGGACCCGGCCACCTGGCTACTGGAACAGCTAGGTGGCGTGAAATCCAGGATGTAATTTCAGGACAGGCGGTTACCCTGACGTTAGACATGGGTTCGGATCTGAGCACTCTCACCTCCGACACATTTTCCCGTCTCATAGATGATTGGACAGCTGTTGACTTTGAAGTCCAACAGTCCCTCACCACTGCCTCTTTAAACAAACAGTTAACTTCCCCGGTTTGCATTTCCATGTCAGGCCAGGGAGACATTGAGGTATACATCTATGAGGGAGCACTGAACCTTTTGGGGGCCAGTGCAGTCGCTGACGTCAAGGTGTCTTTCCACACGATCCCTTAGCAGTCTCTCTCGTGGAAAGAGGAACTACACAGGAACTCCCTTCTGGACCCTCGTCTTCCTATGAAGGTAGATGCAGTGGAGTTACCACTTAAGGGTCCGGTTCCCAAATTTGTTCAGAGGATTTCTACGAAAGACAGGGAGGCTTTGGAGGCTGCACGACCCACGATCATGGAGTGGGTGAAGAATGGAGTGTTGGAACTTGCCCAGATGGAGAACCTGCGTGCAGTATCCTCCTTTGTCTTTGCAAAGACATACACCAACGGGCGCCTCACCAAATGCAGACTACAAGGCGTGCGTGACCTGGCAGTCCCTCGACGCCCACAGGAGCTGCAGTCTGTTCTAGGACTTTGCGGCTACATGAGAGAGCATGTTCTTGGTTATGCCTCTTTCTCAGCTTCGTTGGAGAATCTTCGCCATGCGAAGAGGCTTCTAGATATCTCGAAGGAGTTTGAGGCCTTACACTCCGCTGTCCTGAAGGCTATATCTTTGGCTGAGACGCCTTCACGTTCGCAAGGTGATGGGAGTATCTTTGAATACTCGTCTTTTGAAGGTTGCCGATTCCCTTAATGTGCACCTCAGCACTATGGGGTTAACACCTGCCCATCGCCTAACAAAGTGGTCTGATCCGGATTGTCATAAGGCTATTGTGACTGACATTGCTTCCCTTCGTGGCTCTCGTATGCGTCGGAACAGAAAGTGGAAGCGCACAGCGAAACCGATCGAGCTGGATGCTCAGGTCTATGCGAAGATCCTTCAACGCTCTCAGCTGGGCCCTCTCTTCAAGGGTCCATACGTAGTTAGAAAGAAAGACAATCACTTCTACTGGTTGGCTGACCTTGATAGTCGTTCCCTCCCGAAGAAATTTAGTCGCGATGTCAAATTAATACAAAGTATTAACTTACTAATCGGAAAAGATTTATATAAGCAAACCATATTAAACCCCGATTTATTCGCAAAAACAAAGGATAAAGAGCAATTTTCACTACAATGGTCTGCTGTACATAAAAATCTAAATTTCACCACTTATTCAAAAATATATATAAAAGATTAAGTAGTGAGATAACTACATACAAGCAATATATACCAAACAATACAGCTTAATTCTAACAATATAAACAATCTATATAAAACAATATTGCTCGATTCTAACAGCGACCAGCTCAAGAAGGTTATTTAACCTGAGACATCTTCTCCCCCGTCTGTTTGTTTGTGCACGTCGTCGTTTGTTGATTTTGTTCGTTTTCTTTTGCAGACATTTAATTTCTTGTTTGCGATTTACGTTTTATTTTTGTTTCCCAATGCACTGTTTTTGAGTAGTGACTTGGGTCATGAAAGTTTCTTTCATTGGATGTGTTTTCTCTTTATGACATAATGTTATGTCTCGATATTTTTTTTTCTTTTTTTTTTTCTTTTGTAAGGTGAATTTCTCTATGATTTATTGATTTCATGCTAGGTATCTACTTATATATATATATATATATACATACTTTGAACATGAGGGGGTGGAGATAAGGCTGTTCTTATCTATATGTATTCATAATGTATATTCATATATATATATATATATTTAGTGGACTTCGTTCCTTCATCAATAAATCTGTCTACAACTTGTTATAAGCGCTCCCCAACATTACAGTTTATTACGTCTAATATTATCAATCCATAATGATTTAGATATTCGTGAGTTATTCAGAAAAGAATGTAATAGGGTAGAATGTCATACATTCCCGACAATTCACTAGAAGATTGTCTCTATTATTGCGTCCCTGCCAATTGAACATGCTGAAACCGCGAATAATCAGCTTTTTCACTGCTAGTAAGTCGTCAGACTTCTTCCTTGCTTCATAGGACCGTTCATCCATCTGATGAATACCTACCAGACACTTGTCTACCTGCCCTGTCAATGGTTGACTAGGAGGTATGTCTGGAGGTGATGTAAGGTGAGGCTCGGCTTCCTTCGCGGTTGATCTAAATGTGATGGAAGATTCCGTCATTACATCCTTCCCGAGGATGTTGAAGGGTCCCGATAGGATGCGGGTGGAGACAGTTGATTGAGGCAGGACGATGTCAACCGTCTGATCTGTGATCGGGAGGTTAACTTGCGATCCATCCAATTGAGTCACTGCAATGCTTTCTGTACCTGGCATTATCCCACAGCGCTCCATGTCCTCCTTCCTCATCATCGACACATCTGAGCCCGTGCCCATCATGAATATGATGTCCCTTCCCCCCACCGTGCCTGCTACCTCCCATGCTTTTCTGTTGCTGTGAGCTTTACGTCCGACAGCACATACGACTTTCTGGGGGTTCTTGGTGAAAGGTTGTTGAGAAGAAGGGGATGATTGAGGTTTGGACTGGTTGTTATTGGTTGGCGCGTCAGTCTCATTGTTCCGTCCGTTCTGGCCTCCCTTGTTATGGTAGTGTTTCCGGTTGCTACCATTTGCGTTGTCGCCGTAATTGTCCTGTTCCGGCTGATGGCGTTGATGTTGCTTGAGAATAAAGTGAAGATTGGAGATATCCACCTGCAACTGCCAAGCACTACCAGAGTACCTTTGAATAAAGAGGCGTTCGAATTGCGTTCTCAAGCAATTTGTTAGCTCTTGCTCCGATACCTGTTGTAGGTGAATCATGGCCATGGAAGTGCGCATATCAGTCATCTCGAAGGCTACCAGCCTGTCTTGAAACCAAGTCTTGGTGCTAGCTGTCTCCGAAGGGGAAAACGCCTTCTTAATTCGAGAAGCTAGCCCGCCCGGATCAAAGGTACCTTGTTCCGAAGATCCTTGAGGATTTCGTCCATTGTCCTTCCTCGCCGTAGAGCGCCTCCCATTTCTCTGACAAAGGTCTCTTCCGGGAACGTGCGAATCAGCGTGGCACCTACTTTTGCTTCTGTAAGCTCATCTAGGTTCAGTTGGTCTGCTTATAAGAGAATATCTAAGGATCAAATGATTTCACATCCTCCGTACTGCTTGAAAGGATTGCTTTGCTGCCAAAAGGCATTCATCCTGACTACGAATAAGGAGATTAAACGTTCGAGTACCGACAAGTCTCCGGAGGGCATTACTTTGAGTTTTCACTTAGAAGATACGCTAATATTAACTGTCCAGAATTGCTTGGAGAGGGGCGAGACAAGTAACAAGCTCGATATGACATACCGGGCTCCAAAGAAAACTAATAAGCATAGAACGTGATATACGCACAAGTGCCAAAACATGTTTCACTTCTGTCCACTCACTTGTCCTCCATACTCGTCTAATTTTAATTGTAAAATGTCGTGTGTAAAGGTGGTTACAATTAAGCCGATAGACAATTATTGAGAATAAAACCACCTTACATTGATCGAAGATAGTTATAAGTGAGATAAATATTGTGAAAAAAACTAAAAGAATGCTATTTAATCCTGACACAGGAGACTTCACGATTGGTCTTGACTCCATGACCACTGACAACACTGGTACACGGAGTTTGATTCTCGAATTCCTCACTGTTTCTTTGAGAGGGGGAAGAGCTGGGAGGAGGGGGGGGAGGCTTGAACAAACAACTTCTCGATTGCGCATGCTATCAAATTATCTGTGAACGCCGTGGCCACTCTTTGAAAAGCAGCTACGTAGCCCAAAATGTGCCCATCGGGATTATCAAAAATAGTTTTGATTTCCTTCAGCTGGAAATAAGGCTCCCGCAACTCCAGGGAAAACTCCCAGACAATGACTTGTTATAAGTTTTGCCATATTAACTTTCCAGGTTGTTATAAAATGTATAGTTAGCAACAGGGACTTGTAAGAAGTTTTGGGATAATTCATTCAAGAGAGGAGCTTTGCCCACTAACAACTACATTCTCAGGATTAAATATCATTCTTGTATTTATTCATAATATTTATCTCACTTATAAATATCTTCGATCAATGTAAGGTGATTTTATTGAGATGTCCTGGAATTCGAAAAAATTGGCAATAAAAATCAAAAAAATTAGACACTATTTAGTCTTGTTTTCGGAACTAGGGCCGTATAATGAAATTCTGTTTCCCCCATGACTTACTTCGAAATGATTTGTATGTGGTTCCGCAACAAAAATCTCAAATAAGTACAATAAAACCTGTTTTTTATGTGTTGGAACGTATATTTTGAACGGCCTTTCTTGGCACTTCGAAAAATTATATATCGGTATTTTAACTTGAACAAACATGTTACCTGAAATTCGAAGTACCCCTCTCATGTAAAGTATTCAGATATTTATGATTTTATTAAAATTATAATAAATTTCGTCATATTTATATAATAAAAAGCGTTTTCACTTTTTGGATGGGGAAAAGATTTTTTTTTTTGTGGCGAGGACCAAAAAAATTGTAATCAACTCAAATGCATAATACTTAATAATGAGATCAATAGTTTTATTGTAAAAATTGTCATTACATGATATTGTGACTTTTCTTTGATATGCTAAGAGTTCATCTCAATTTGGAAAATATGGAGAGATAAAATATATTCTAACGGTATCTTATGTGAAACATGCTCCAAACAGATGGGAAACGCGAAAAACAAGCGCAAATCCAATGCAAAATGCCCAAGTCCTGTCAAGAAGGTTAAGATTGAAACATTTGAAACGATTGCCAAAGCAGGGGATGAAATGATTGAGCGTGAAGAAAGAAAACACTACTATTACTATAAGACCGCTAAATGTAGGCGCAACTACCCTTCGCAGATAGATGGGGTTAACGTGGCCGACACGTTTCCATGCAGAGCACACAAGGACACATCGTCAGATGATAGTGAGTACTTCAACACTGGATGTCCTGCGGCGATCATGATACTCAAGCATGCGCCAAAATCATACTCTGCAATGATTCACTTGAAGCACAACCACCCCGCTGTCCCAAGTGGTACCACTCCTGATGTCGTGATGAAAGAGATTCAAGAGATCTTAGAGAAGCGAGGAGGGAGTTCTATCCCAACAGAGTGCATACAAGAAATGGTGTACGATGCTATCAACTACTACCCCGATGCCAAGGTCATAAATAACAAGCGCTCCGAGATGTTCAACGTGAAGAACACACCCCAGGGACTGGCAGACTTCACCGAATCAGGGAGGTGTATCTTCAAAATCAAGACTATCAAGGACCCTGTCGATTCCTGGGATATTCTACTTATGATCCCAACAAGCTCCTTGTGCTTATATGAGCAGTATGGGTCTACCATGTACCTTGACGCATGCTACCGCCGTACAAAAAACGGCCTCAGCATCCTCAACGCAGCAGGAAAAACTAGCACAAATACAATATTCCCTATTTTTTCAGCTTTTCTAACGCAAGAGAAGCAGGCCACAATCGTATGGACCCTAGATACGTTCTTTCGGGTCATGAAGGACCTTCAATTGGGACTTCCCAGCACGATCTTTATCGACAAAGGATCTGCTCCCCTTGCTGCTCTGCGCTCACTCCAGAGCATGACAGCCAAGGGTGTCGATGGGAAAGTTGAGAAGGTATACGACTTCAGCATATCTTTGTGTACGTTCCACATGCATAAAGCTATCGTATCCACGCTGAATAAGAAGGAGCACAGGGCTCACTACTCAACGGACGACATTCGCAGCCTGTTCAAGGAGACGGACGCGGTGGTGCTTGCAGAGAAAATATCTAAAGTCTTTTCGACCGAAGCCCTCATGAACTACTTCAAGAGTACGTGGGAACCCTTCCTGACTATGTGGAGAGCTAACCCTAGTAATGGGGCAGCCCAAGTTGAGGATTCGACCACGAACTCGGTTGAGTCTTTGCATCGAATGATTGATGGGGGGATGATGTCAGAATCCCCATCAATCGGTATCTACATCAATCGTGTTATCTACGTGAGTGAGAGGCAATTGATGGTTCACAAGATGAGGGGAGTCACTAGTACTATCAAAAACATAGGGTATGTTTTCAAAATGAATGTATCAGGAAAGTTGATAGGGCTGGTAGACAAGTTGTCTTTCGCATCGATGAAGGATGTGGTAGACTCATATGTTAAGGCATCAAACAATGGAGAGAAGGAGGTAATTTCTATTACTCATCACAAGATAACATCTTATGATACTACTCTTCCTAGTATCGATGTGAGGTTGACCAACTGTGCTGAAAATCTGAACTTCAAGGACATCTGTTTGATCCACTCGGATAAGTTCCCTGCTGATTTGAAGCATCCCAAACCAGAAGAGGTAAAAACTCCTGGGAGACGTTCTGCAGCCGATAAGTATCGTAAACCATAAAATAGGTGAACCTATACCTATATACGAAATGAGACACCTTAAAGGTTATTCTTACTCTTTATTTATATTAGTTTTGTCTACACTCATTGTGAAACGTTTCACTTTTTCATCGAGACACATTTTAGTTAAAAATAGTAATATTTTCACACAATAAACACTTGAAACATATGTTAAAAAAATTGGTGATTCACATACAAGTGCTTGTTTCTATTAAAATCGTTTAATTCGCTACTTCCATAAATTATTCATAATCTAATGTATTTTTTGATATTCATAATTCTATATAATTTTTGAAAAAAAACATGAAAAACGTAGTTTACTCACTATTTGTTGACTTTTATGATATAAACATCACATAATACAGTAATGATAATACGAATGTATCTTATGTATAAACCTATACTCAGTTATCATTTACTAATCTGGAGAAATTCAATTTTTTCATTTTTTCGAATTCCCGGACATCTCTAGGAAAACATCTGTTGCATACTGCATTTAAATATTTCCATATAAATATGCATAGTGTACGAATTGAGGCCAAAATGCTTGATCTACAGTTTTATCTTTTAATATTTAGAGGCTAAAGATAGTTCCTTTTTTTTTTTGTGAGATGTAAGAATGTATATAAGCCATATATTGCTATGTAGTATTGTCCAAATAGTATACCAACACGGACGCATTTAATGAGACCGAATGTGCATTTCTGTTAGGTTATCTTATATGTGGATTCATCAAATGTGTATTTTCTATGCACTAATATTGGTGCAAAACAGGCGGCGGAAAACCAACGTTTCCTCTTTGTGAACGTGTTCGATGGACACTGACTCTTAGACTTTCCACGATATATACACTTTTCCGTTTCCATATATTATTCATGGGTGTGTTTTCCATGTGTCTACGGAATGTTTACAAAAAAAACGTGTTTATTTGCTTCTTTCAATCTATGTACGCAAATTGTTCGCGTGAATAATGTAAATGTTTCATTTATGTAGAACTGAACAGGAATGTCATAGAATACAACTATTTTAGAGCGTGGGTAAACATGAGACTATCATGTATGTGTGATTCTACCACGCTTGACGGATTTAAAAAAGTGAAAACTCCTTGAGAATACACCCACATATTCAAGTTACTGAAGTCTCCCTATTTTTTGTTCAAGTATAGCAAATACAAAGAGTGTTTTATAATTTTACGAATGTAAGTAAGTTTTTTATGATGCATATATAAGCGTACTATAGATTGATGCCTTGTAAAAACAAATAAACTATAAGAATCGCATTAATTATGTTCTTAAAGACAGTGAGCTGTAAGCCAGAAATATCTATTCAGGTTCAAAACCGAAACATGTAATTGTCACCAAAACCATCCCTTTTGGATTGCTTTCTTTGGGAAAGAGTAAGGCGAATATTGTTGAAATAATGCTGTCGGCTCTTATATATCATAGTGTGCGGTGTCTTGTTCATTTATTTTCTATTTGTAAACGCAAAGAGGGTAGTATTTGGCTTGTCATTTGGATGGCTATTTTTGTTGCTCAAAAGTGTTTCTCTGATATCAGGGATTTATTCTCGCATGAATAGTAGTCAATGTAAACCTTTATGTTTTGTGATTGTTATTTGGTGTAGGGTTTGTTTCATGTATTATGCTTCTGTGGGGTTATTTCTTAATAGAAATCATATCATTCAAATTGTTCTTAAATTCTATGCGTTTAGGAGGCCACGCGAAGGTGTATTTACATCTCAAAAAGTGAATCAAAGAAGCGCACTGAGTAGCACTATCTATTTAGACTAATTGACGTATATTGAAATGAGTCCTGTACCTATTCCTAGCTCTGGGATCTCCAGTGAATATGTGCCCGAAGCTAATTGTCTCGATTCTGCTACGGAAGCAATTGATGTAAAGGCTCTTCTTCCTGCTCAAGAAATCCCAATTGCACCCACGAATAAGGCTGGGCGTTTCTTGGATGGAAACAATAGTTATTCGAGGCCATCTTCTCCTTGGTTGTGTGCGATCCACGACTATTTGCTGGAGTATGTGATCGAGCAGGAGCATCATGTCTCTGCTGTGCAGCATTTCTTCGGAGTGGACCCAGAGACAAAGAAACCCACTAAACTCTTCTTCCACATTGTGTTTGAGGTTGCGTCTGCTTTGGGTAATGAAATCTTCTTGGCTGCATGGGCTACGTTTTGTGGAGCTTTCTTGGAACCTGTGTTGGCGTCTAAAATAATTCTTTTGTGGGCATCGACATATTACATTGGTCAGTTCCTCAAGGATATTCTCCACCTCCCTCGTCCCGGAGTGGTGACAACCAGCAACGCTGTTGCTAAACTTGAATCTCTGTACCTCGCAGAGTTCGGATTCCCTTCTACGCATGCGATGGGGTCGTTCACTCAGCCTATGCTCTTCCTCTACTCCGTTCTTTTTCACTACACCCATCCCTCCACCCCTCTCCTAACCGCTGTCATCATCTTCTCTCTCTTCTGGATCGTCATCACTCCCGTGTCTAGGTACGAATGAAATTGCGTTTTAGTTGTTCGAATATCAGTATGTGTGCGTGAATAACGGTGTTGGGGTTCAGTTGTGGGCTAACTATATGTTTCTCTTGTTTGATCTACCTATAACACCAAATGTGAACCCGCTGCCTTATACTTCACGCGTAGGTTCTATATGGGTGTGCACAGCACAGCGGATGTGGTAGGGGGATCTGTGTTAGGTCTGTTAATCCTCTTCACTATCTCCTCCATCCACGACTTAATTTGTAACTTCCTCCTCACGTACTCTGGAGCAGTTGCGTTCGGAATCTGCGCCGCCCTCCTCATGTACCTCTATCCCAAGCCCGCCTCAAGGTGGGCAAACTCGCCTGGAGACACTGCGATTATTCTCGGAACCTCTTCGGGAATATCTCTTTCCCTCAGCTACCAACTCGCAAACTTTAAGATTGACGTATCCCACCTGAAGCACTTGCTCTCGACTTCGATCAACTCCACCCCTACCTCCTTCCGCATCCTCACCCTCCCCAACTCCACCAACGATGTGGTGATTGCGATTGTTAGGTTCTTTATGGTTCTCGTCATGGTTTACGGATGGAGAATCATCGCAAAGCCCTTCCTCCTCCGCTTCCTCTGTGCCCTATACCGCATTCCCTACGAGAAGTACTCCCAAGTCAGAAAGTCCCAGGCTGGGTCTACCATTGTCAAGAAAGAGAAGGAGGAGAAGGAGGACAAGGAGAGCTCTGCTACCGATGCAGCTCTTCGAGAGAAGGAGGAGAAGACTACCTCTGGTGAGGCTGATGGTCTGAGGAAGAGAAACGTAGAGAATGAGGGAAAACAAACGGTAGTGGAGAAGAAGAGTGAAGTGATGCCCAGAGAGGAAATGCTCAAGTGGTTGAGCAAGGTGTACGCGGTTGAAGTCACTGAGAAGTTCATCTCCTACATGGGTATGGGAATGATCGGAGGAATGTGCACTCCTGTTGTCGGGGCTTACCTCGGCCTCACCTACGAAATGCCTTATGCTCCTGGTATTTCTTTCTAAGTGTTGCAAGTGTTTTAGGTATCGACTACATCTAAATGGGCTTTAGTGCTAGTTAGGTGTATTAAGTGTTGTAGGTGTTGTCTAGATGACTGACTATCGACAGTATTAGTGAGAAGGGTGAGATTAGGTCGGAATGTGGCTTGGATTGCAAGTGGGCAAACAGATTTGTCGAACGCATATACGGTATTTGTGATTGATAGTGTGAATATGTGTGTACACAGCTATGCGTGTCTCCGTGTGTTGTATTTCGCTGTCTAGTTGTTTAAGAGATGAGTATATTTTTTATATGTAGTCTCTTGCCCTCTCGTTTCATTTTTCGCCTCGTGTCTATTTTGTTCTGTTAATTGACGAGTAGGTTTCTGTTCAGTAAATTGTTTGTTCGTTCTCGGTGTGCCATAAATCCGTATTCTAATATTTAATGTTGTATGCGGTCATTACATGTTTAATGTAAATCATGTACTTTTTAGTTCCGTAGTTTGTTCTATGTTTCTGTCAATTCTTTTTATTATTAATCATATTAATTCACATACTATTGAGCTGCGTGTTGAGTATCTGTTTGACGCTAGATTCTTGCAATATGTTGGTTGGATGTAAGCAAATGCAATGCGTCTTGTTCATAAAGAACTCCAAATGTCAATAAATGATGGGTACGGCAAAAAAAAATAAGATATAAAAAAAGAACAAAACAATTATTTATTGAGCGTATTTCTAAGCAAATAGAATAAAAGTGACTATTCGAAGAGGGGACTACATATACATACAGAAATAAGGATGAATTATTAAACAAAAAGCTAACAGAGACCAGGAAGTCGACGGAAATAAGGTTAATAGGATCTAGAAATGCATGAGAACGGAGAGAAATCGTATGAACAGCAAAGGAGTCAACGATACGCTTTACTTCCACTTCACAAGGAGGATCTCCCTGATGTTGGACTTTCCATCTTCAATTATCTTGACCAGCTTGCATTCCATGTCTCCGTAGCTCTCGATCATGGCGGTGAACTGAGCAGTGGATCCTCCTACTCCGAAGTAGTACCTCTTGGCAGCAATCAAAGCAACTCCAGAGGAAGAGAGAAGACAACGAAGACCCTGGATAAAAGAAGGCACACTGGACTCGGCGTAAAGAGTCTCAGCTGATAGGATCAAGTCATAACGAGAGGGGGAGTTGAGTCCGGTAGAAGAAGTGCAAGTGGGAGAAGGGAGGTCACGCAAGAGTTTCCGCATGATGAAAGAGAATCCAATCGAGTCCTGCTTCCAGCTGCTAATGGTGTATCCTAAGGTTTGTTGATTTCATTGGCATTGTGCGGGTGAATAGAAGAGAAGAGATAAACAAACCAATGTGCAAAACGAAATACAATAATATGTTAGCTGTAAAGTATGAAAGAAATGAAGAATTGTAGAGAAGAAAACAGATATATAAACGGGGTAAATATAGGAGTAAACATCAAGTGATACATACCATGGGCGATGAAGAAGTTGTACGAGTTGTATGAAGACCTGAGAACGACCTCAGTAACGTTCTTACTACGGGCCTCCTCCTCAATGGCAGAAAGAAGGGCAGATCCAACCCCTCTCTCCTGGACAGTGCTGTCAACAGCGATGAATCCGATCTCTGCAGAGGTAGTAGAGGCAGAGGCAGCGGAGGAGACTGTAGAAGAGGAAGCAGGAGGGAGTAGAGAAGGAAGGGAAGAGTCAGAGTACTCCACGAAGGCAGCTCCAGCAAGAGGGATAGCGGAGGAAGTAGTAGGAATGGCGACGAACACGGAAGACCTTGCGGGGAGAGAGGCGAAGAAAGAGGAGGGAGTACTTAGAAAGGAGGTTGGAGGAGACGCACGAAGGGTAGTCAGAAGAGGGGGCGAGAGTGGAAGCGAGCAGGGAAGAAATCTTGTCGGCTCCCTGTCCATCCCATGCCCTCACATTCACCTCCAACGCGGGCTTCTTCTCCTTCTTCTGTTCTTCCTTTTTCTCCTCCTGTACTTCCTCCTCCTTAGCATCCGCCGACTCCTCCTCATTCTTCACCTCCTCCACCTTAGCCGATCCCTCGCTGGCGTTTTCTCCGTTCTCCTGCGCCTCCTTTTCTCTCCTCTCTCTCTCCTCTTTCGCCAGCTCCGCCTTCCTTCTCTTCTCAGCAACCACGACAAGTCTTTTCTTCTCCAAGTCAGACCTCTTGTTGTGAGCAGCAGTGTACTCGGGGACGTTGGTAGACGCATTAAGAATAGAGTTGTACATTGCCGCAGACTTCAAGCTCCGATGTAGAACCTAGAGCTGGAAGGCTTCTCGTACAAGTACACGTTGTCTCCCTCCGTTCCCTCCAAAGCAAGAACAGCCGCACTCTTCTTGTCCAACTCCTCGTCGTTTTCCTTCTCCTCATCCTCCGCCAACTCAGCCTCGACATCCTCCACGAGCTTTCTGATCTCAGGGTCGCAAGTGGGGTCCTGCTCCACCATCACCTTGAACATCTCGTACTGAGGGAACCTCTTAGCTACGTTGTCTCTGCTCACACTTTTGTCAGAGTGGAACTTCTTGGAAACAGTAGAACCCTTCAAAACACTCTTTCCTCCAACTGAAATTGCGTTGGGGGCGGTTACAGAGGAGATAACCTCTTCATTCAAGTCTTGGAATCCAACCAAAGCTGCACCCTCGTTCAAACAAAACAACCCAGGTAATCCGTGACCACAACCAAGCTCTACAACGCGCAATCCATCCAAATCCTTGAGGTACGTCTCCTCGTCGTTGACATCTTCAGAAATCTCGTTTTCAGGGTCCTCTGCAGCAGCTCTCTCTCTCTGGATAATGACTTCTCTCTTGAGCATGTTCAACAAATCATTAGTGCACTCCCAACAGCTTCAATCCTCCTTCGTAAACCCCAGCCAAAACATCTCTCTTCCTAGTAATAGTGTCAATTTCTTTACTAGACTTGTTCAAAGAATCAGGAAGAGGAATAAACTCCTTGTTTGCCTCATCCACTTGAAGGGGAGTTTGGAGGAGCTCTGCATTCACATTTGAAACAGAAAGTCCAGTCTTAACAACTACCTCCTCCGAATTAATAACATTTCCATTCTCGTCCACGTCGGGAAGAGCGAAATCGAACTTGAACATAATTACTTTACGCTAAATTTGTTATAATTCTCACACTGGAAGCAAAACAACATTTCGCTGCTATCAATCAAATTGAGAATATATAAGAATGTTAAACTTATATCCATTACATTACATTGATATGTTTTGAATACACTAATCCCGAGGTGTAACGGTTGCATGTTTGCTTAACACGCAAAGGTGTAGCGGGTTCAACCCCGCCGGGATTACATTTTTTTGCTTTTCATTTCCCGCGTAAAAAGAATCGTCAAAATAAAAATGGTTGCATCACCAGACAGTTCCCCGGTGGTCACCCACCCGAGTACTAAGTCGGCCCATCGTGATTTAACTTCGCAGTTCGGACGGGATGCGGTGTATTGCACGAGGTATGAACGCAAGCGGGTTCTTTGAACAAATAGTTAGTACTGTTTAAATATAAACAAATTATAACAACAACAAAAAAATTGTATATTCGCGAATTTTTAATTTATTATCCACTATTTAAATAATGCAACTCACCTGTTGATTTTTAATATGATACATACAGTTCATTAAAAAAGTAATCTTCAAAGTCGTAAGAATGATCACAACATTTCATTTTTACGAACAGAATGTCATGATTACGTGAATTATGAAAAGTCTAGAAAGAAATGCATGGGCTGTTCATATTTAAGCATGTTTACATGTACCACTACTCGAATTTTTGTGCTTATATCTTAATGTTCTGCGGAGTTTAGAGTGATCAACTAAAGTTTGCAGCCCAACGATATTTTAAAAACAACTCTTCATGATACTTTAGCGCACATTCGCATATAAAAAGTAAGAAATGCACATAAATGTTATGCATTTAATATATAAAATTAAAACACTATTGATTAATGGTTGTTATTGTTCTATATATTTCACAACATCGTAGTTTGTATCATATTATAGGCATTCTCCTTTGTTAAAACATTATTTCTTCTATTTGCCTTATATTTAAAACAGAGATATAGTGTAGCCTATGGTTATCAAACATCTTCGTTGATTTATCTCTTCTTCATTCTAACACAGTCAATTTAATGTGTTATTCACTTGGATTATACATACTGTATATATCCATGACACTTGATGAGTAATTCATATATGTATTCAAAAAGAGAAGGAATTATTCACACAAATCATTTACATCACTAATTTCTATATTTATGTTACATTTTGCCTCAGTCATTCATCCTCATTCACCTTCAAGTTATTCCATTCATATACTTACTTAAGAGAAGTAATATCACAAGCTTCATATATTTTCGTGAGTATTCACCTGTCTTAACTGTATTCCAGAACACACCGTATTCATAAATTTGTCTAAACATTATGAATAATGGGCTTGAGAGAGATGCAAAGTGGTGTATGCATGCATTTTCTAACTTGTACTGCTTATAGCTATTTTGTACCATCATCCCATTTCTATTATTATTTATGTAATCATATGATCTATACATTTCTCTTATTCGTTTATTTGTTCTCCTGTGGAATATTGCGTATTCAGGATCATATTCTATTGAGTTGATAAGGAAGCAATAAGCTTGCGCTATTCTGCGTTTTCATTTTTTTTACAATCAAACTCCAACCCATCTATTTCAATTCCCTTTTTAGTGGTCGATATGCACATACTCTTATATTTTGTATAGTTAGATATTATTTTTGTTCATCCTGGATTCTCATTTTTCTTACGAGTAATGATGATTTACTTACTCATCACTATCTTGTATCGTGTTCTGAGAGACAAAAAAGGGGTCTAAACAGACATTGGCTTATCTTTTCTCACTTAAACTCTATAACATATCAAACATATACCATATCATTGGGCACCACTTTAAAATATGACTGTTCATTGTCGTTGATGTTGTTCTTTATTGTTTGTTCAACATTTCAAGTTCACTTCAAACAATGAAGAACTTCCATTCATTACACACAAGCCTCTGTTCAGTCACGTTCGATGATATGTTATTTCTTTTCTTCTTGCGAACACAGTAATCTTCCATTTACTGCTCGGTATTTTTATCTTCTGAGTTTGAATTTTTAATCTTTTCAATGTTTTTTTTGTGTGTGTGTCTTTTTCCCATAACGATGTTTGTCTTGACACCCTTTCATTATTTTCTACGCGTACGCAGGAAATAGTCAGTTTTCCTTTGTTACGTCAGTCTTTGCTGAAATAGAATTCGATCAGTCTTCCCGAATGCAGGATAGCATTCTGAACATTATCGGGAGAGGTGGAGCTGGTATTCCATTTCTTGTTAATCCAAACGATGGAGGAAACATTGGAATTATCAGAAATCCCAATGGTGAAAATGGAGCCCCACTGGGAAATGGGATCGGACTAGGAAACGTCCTTGGGAGTATTCTCAGCGGAAATCCCAACATCCAAATTATCAATAGTTTGAATGGAAGACCTATCAATCCAAATGCTCTTGGAAACAACATGAGGAGAGATAGAGGAGGGAACGACCGAAATGGAGGCGGCGGTGGGGCTGGGGGTGAGGGTGGACAAAAAGATGGGTCGGGTGATGGGTTTGAGGACTCTGTTGGAACGGGGGATTGGGAAACTGATTTGATCGACGCATCTAGTGTTGTTACTAGAGCTGTGAGCATGGAGCAGTGGAAGGATGTGGTATGAAAATGTGCATCTATCTAAATATTGTCATTTTGCTCATTGCTCTTACTTCGGATATGTATTTACTGAATCTTTAGTACATCATTGGCCCATTTATCTAACATTGACTTGTTATTTCCTACCTTTTTTTTTTATTGCCTCTTCTGATCTCTTTCCTATTCATCAGGTTCCGTTCGTCCCTGAGTCTAGTTTCGTGGGAGAGGATGGGTTGAGTGGAAAGAAAGACAACAACACCACCATTGATTTGGACAGTCACAGCTCGATCCTCAACCTCGATGGGTCTTCGTGCGATGTTGCGGAGATCGACAGTTTGATTGGATCTCATCTAAACAATGGCGTACTGTCCACTGCCTCTTCCAGACAATCCCATATCGTCAACCCTACTTCCTCCACCGGCTCTTCTTCCTCTTCCTCTTCCTCTTCTTCCTCTTCTGCTGCTTCTATTGCTGCTGGTGCAGTCATCGTTGCTCCTGCTCAGTCTAAGCCTGAGCTATCCCCCTTCAGCCCTGCTGCTCTTGTTGGGTCTTCAGTGCCTGTGAAGAGAAGGGATGTGCTTGTTTCTCTGCTCCGAACCAACGCTGCTGCTTTCCCCACTCCCCTGATTACTTCTGATCCTTATATCCAAAGAGATGTTCACACTTCTTTCATGCATAACGCTGTAGGGGATGTGGAGTACAGCCACACGAAGCAAAGAGAAAACAAAAAGTTGGAAGAGGAGCTAAAAGAGGAGGGGGAGAAGGATAACAAGGATGGGGCTGTGGAAGAAGAGGGGAGTTCTAGAGAACAGAAGGAAGTTTCGATTCTTCACAATGCCACCAACTCTATCGTTCTACCTGTGCCTTTGGCTACTCTGCAGTGTCCAGGGGTAGCTAATTACTTCGAGAGGGAGGAAGTGGAGAGTGACGAAGAGGTGGACAGAAAGGAGAAAGACAGTGAAGGAAATCACGATTTATCCGAATCTGAGGTATACAAGAAAGAGAGAACGATGGTCAGAGATCACTTACATCGGTCTTTAGACCTAGATACCTCACAGAGTACAGATAAAATTTGTCCTTCTTCCGTTGCGACTTCGTTTGGAGGTCTGAACGCTTCATTCTTCCCCCCTGCCCCCGCAAAGAGGGCTCTTACAAGAGATATCTCATTGATGGGAAAGGCCCCCGAAGACCCTCACTTCATCCAGTCCAAGATGCTCTCTCACATTCACTCACAGAAAGAGAAGGACAAGAGAGCCTCCAAGAGCCTTCTGTCCGCCACCTCTCTTTCGTCTCCTCTTAGTAACCTCTCCTCTTCCTCTGCACTTTCTCCTTCATCTGCTTTTCCATCATCCCCCGCTCTTTTGTCTCCTCTCCCTTCTGCTTCTCCTTTCCCTTTGTCTTCCTCCCCTTCTTCTCCCTCTTCTTCCTCATCTTCCTCATCTTCCTCTTCTTCCTCTTCTTCCTCTTCTTCCACACCTTCATCTTCGTCCTCTTCATCCTCTTCATCTTCGTCTCCCCTTGATTCAGCCCCTTTCGTTCGTGTGACTGCTGCAACGGAGAAGCTGCTTCAGTCACTGTCAAGCCAAGAAGCTTCGTTCATGAACATATTCCTGAGGCAGTCTATGTCTACCTCTGGTGCTCATTCCACGCTTTTCTCTCCCCATTCCTCGTTCAATACTATCGAATCTATTGCTTCGGGTGTCGTCCAGTCCCCTACGCTCCTCAAGCTCATCGAGAAGGAGGCTAATGAAACAGAACATTTGTTCAAGGACGTCTACATGTGCTTTGACAAGGTCATCGAGAATGTTCTCCAGAAATACCAATCCAGTCTTTCTTCCATCGTATCTTCTTCTTCATCTTCCTCCTCCTTGTCTCCCTCTAGTTTGCGTGATCTTGTTTCGAGAAAGTCCCTCGCAGCTGAGTTGTATGCTAGTCTCGCGGGTCCTCTGAACTTCCACTCCAAATCGGCATCCTACATCCACTTGGCTCTAGCTGAGCACTTCTCCATCTCTTCCGTCGACCCCTCCAACCCCAACGGAGACCTCGAAAAGGCGGTGATGCTGAAACCCTCCGATTGCCCCTCCGCTGTCTTCCCCAACAAAGCTGACAGACTAGTCAAACTCAACTCAACCTTCGATCCTTTTACCCCTGTCTCCCACTTCCCCTCCTCCTCCCCCTCCTCTTCTTCCTCCTCCTCTTCCTCCTCCTCCTCTTTGATCTCTCTCATCGACATTCTCCTCGACAAGGAGGCTGCTGAATTCCTCCTCTCCGAGCTCCTTTCCCTGCCCATCCACGCTCTTGCACGCTCCTCCTACCCCGAAGATGTGTTTTCTTCTACATGCTCTTCCATATTCTACATCATTGCTCTCACCTTTCTCAATCTCTCTTCTTCCTCCCCCAATACCCGTGAGTACCTATCCTTCGTTCCTAACAGTGTCCTAGACCACATTTCCACTCTCCTTGGGCTTTCCCTCATATTCTCCTTTGATGCCTCCTCCTCTAGTTCTCTCACTATTTCCTCCCACTCCCTCTTGTTCGTCCAGTCTAGCCTTGCGCCAGTTCTCTCCTCCCGCATTTCTTCGAACTCTAGATTCTTGCGTGTCTTGTCTCGCTTCATGAGGACTAAAATGGATGCGGTTATGGAGAAAAAGGCGGATGGGAGCGAGAAAGTAGAGGTAACGTCGGTTGTGGAGCCTGCGAGGGGAGGAGGAATCACGGTAGACGCCAATAAAGGAAAGTTCTACGTGTCCCTCCCTATGTTCGCGGTTGAAGAAGGAGACGCAGAGGACCTTATTGAACTCAATAGGACGCTTCTGCCACCCACTCTCCTCACTGGTAAGGAAAAGAAGATCAGTTTACACAACCCCATTTGCATCGGCCCAACTGCAGCTGAGGAACACGAGAGGAAGAAAGATAGACAGGAAGTTATCAGCTCGTGGAGGGGGATGCACGACAGCGCAATGAAGAAGGACGAATACGATGTGCACTGCTTGTTGGATCCTTTGGCTACTGACTCCTTCCCCGTGACCTCTGCTGTTGCACTTGACAACATGGTGTTTCTACACGGACCTACCGTGGGTCTGGTGAAACTCACGTTCATCAAGGCAAAGGAGAGGACTGAGTTCACCCTCTCAGAGTTTAATCAGCACTTAGGGAGTAAGATCTGCTCCGAGTGCTCTCTCTCTCTCGCCAGAGACGCTGCTGCGGTGACTAGATCTTGCATTTGCTCGTCCGCCACCACCGGCATCAAGTCATTCCTTACTGCGAACTTCGATGACGTCAAGAAGGCGTTGAAGAAGAAGTGGGGAGCGGAGGACAAATCCACTTCCGTGAGAGTGTCGGAGAAACCCTTCTCCATCCCTGTAGACAAGGCGTCACCGATCTCCTCTCACTTGTCAGCTAACGACTCGAAGAACTTGTTCGTCGTGGAGGGTAGGACTCCCGTATTTTTGGGACAGAGGGTGGTGCTGGCTATCGATGGGCGGAAGGTCTTAGCGATTGTGGATGGAGACATCTCCTACGATGACTTATCCTCCTTCAAACCCATCTCCAAGAAAGCCTCGGACGAAGCCAAGCTAGCCAGTCTAAGCGATCCGCTTTCGCTCGATCAACCTTCCTCCCTTTTCCTCTCCCCCTCACCTTCTCCTTCCCCCGCTTCTTCCACACACAAGCTTCCTGCGACGAATGACGCATACTCTTCCTCCTCCGTGCGCGCCCCCACATCAAGTTCTTCCCCCATCTCATCTGGATCTCCGTGCACTGACTTCGCGTGCAGCAAGGTGGCCTCTTGCGTCTACTCGATAGCATCGGCTAACTTTCCACCCAGAGGAGAGTCCACATACAAGGCACTGAACGCCGTCGTTCCCAACGACTCAGAGTCGATTCCTCTGATCCCTCGCTCCATCGCTCTTTTCGACCTCTCTCTCAAGTACGTGCAGTCCTTCCTTCTCGGGTCTCCTTACCACTCTTCCTCCCTCCCCCTCTTGCCTCTACCAGAACCATTCTCTCTGCTTCTGTTCACCTTGGCTCCCTCTTACTAGTCTGTGAGGACTCAGCGGTGAAGTCTACGAAGACGAAGATTGATAGAACGAGCATAAGAGAAGACAAGCAATACAAGCAGGCAGTGGAAACATTCACCAAGGACTACTCTTCCTCCTCCTCCTCATCCGAGAAGACCCCCAGCCTTTTCTCCTTCGTCCCGACTCCATCCTCTTCTGTTGCCAAGGTGGGAGAGCCTTTGGTTGTGGTAGACCCCGCGGGAGTTCTGTGCTCAGCCGTCCTTGTTTCCCTCTCCCCCCTCTCCGCTGAGGTTGTCTACCTAGACTCCTTCGACACCGAAAAATCTACTTCTCCTCCCACAGGCTGCTGAAGAAGCTCCCTCTTAAGGTCCTCTCCTCTCCCTCTGCCTTTAAGTCAGTGCCCGTGTCATACGAGGAATACTGTAGCTTCTACCCCGGTACCCCTTCCCTCGACGTGTACGATGCCTGTATGCTGTCGATCATTTCTGCCGCAAAGAACATTGTCTCTGTGGATTCCTTAACTCATACTGATAAGGGTCCTTACAAGGCCGCATACTCCTCTCCCAGCAACGACAGGAGCTCTGCTTCATCTTCTTCCTCGTCATCCGTCTCTTCTTTGAATACTCCCGTAGTCTCCCCCTCGCCTCCGCCCTCTCCCCTTCTCGCGCAGAGGAGAAGTCAGCGAACGAGGAGTTTGCGGAACAGGTGAGAAAGATCGTGAAGAGAAAAAAGAGCAACTACACATCCCTCGAAGCCGCATCAATGCAGTCTTCGTTGACGATCCACTCCTTCTGCCTCACAAATGCCCTCCCCCATGAACCAACTCACTCCCGAGACTCTCTCTTCCCTCCGCAATGCAGCCACTTCTCCCCGTTCCTCCCCTTCCTCCTCATCTGACTTGTATTCATATAAGTCCCTCCCTCTCCGTCGTCTGTCGAGTGCCCTGAGAGTTCTCTCGAATCAGCTAGAGGCGGAGGAGCAGACCTCTGCTGCTACATGGTTCGTGAGGGAGTGGCTGATGTTCGCAACTAAGCACTGGAGCTGCGCCTTATCCTCCTTCGAGAAATACGAGCCCATCCTCTCCTCACTCCCCTCCCTGCCCTTCATCTCTTCTGCTGTCATTTCCAGACTCCACAATCCCGGTAGTTCTGTGTCCTCTTCCTCCGACATTGCGTTTCCACCTTACTTTCTTGGAAAGACTTTGGTGGTGCCCTTTGTTCTGCACGAGAATCGCGAGAACTCTCCTTCGTGGGCGGGAGACCACCTTGATGAGATCCTCTCTGCCCCCTCATCGACATTGAATACCCGAGGAATTATTGCTTCTCTGGATAGGCTCAGAACCACACCCTATGTTGAGTACTGCTCCTACGATCTCTCCCACACCTTCTCCCTTATTTCCGATGCTATCTCCTCCAAGGTTCCTCCTCTGTCACCTTTGTCTCCCTCCTCCCCTTTGCCCACTGACTCTTACTCGGACTTCCTCGCCCTCCCTTCATTTATCTCCATCGATGCAGTGGAGCCATTGGCTGCGCTTGGATCTTCAAACGACTTTCCCAGAGTGAAGGAGCACTCCTTCCTCCTCTCCACTAACTCCGTCAACGGATTGGTGTGCTATGCCCCCACCTTCCACTCTTTGCTTTCCTTTGAAGGATCTATGGACTTCATCTCCAAGCCCTCACTTTGGAGGCCTTCCTGTCCTATCCCCAACGCCGGAAAGAGAGTCATCCGCTCCCCTTCCGCCTTCAGTGAAACCCTCGTGAAGCTGGAGAACAGAGTGGGCATTGCGCAGAAGAAGATCAATATCCAGGTCTTGGGGCTTAAGTCTCTCTGGGATTCCTCCTGTATCGCTTTCTACGCCTCGTCCCCTCTCAACTTCCCCTTGGTGCTCGACACCCCTGTCATGATTCCTACCTACTCTAGCTTCGGCATTCTCCATGTCACGAGGTTTGGTGCCCCCTGGCTTGCTCCGTTCATTGGCCCTTCAGAGGTTCCTACCCCTCTCCTTAACACTTCTTCCGTTCCTTGTTCTCCTGCTTCTTCCCCTCCTACCTCTCCTTCCTCGGCTCTCTCGTCCCCCATTTCCTCGCCCTCCTCCTTCTGCCCTAACATCCTAAGTCCTGAGATCAAAGATATCTGTAGGAAAACGATCGCTACCCTTTTCCCTTCTTTCTCCTACACCCTCCCGGACGAATTGGCCGAGGGACTCCTGTCTGCTGACCGTGAGATGCTAGCAACGATTCAAAACTCTCTAATGATGTGTCTGCTTTGGGTGATGTCTGTTGCCCATTCCACCAATTCTTCTTTCTCTGCCAAGAGCCCTCTCGTCATCAAGAGGTACAGAAGCTTCCACAACGAGCTCTTCCCCAACGTCTACGCTGTATCTTCGTTCTCCTCCTCTATCCCCATTGATGTTCAACTCGCTTCTTCCACCCCCTATCTCCGTTCTTCCCTCGCTGCTATCGCCCAGAAGCTTTCTTGGGCGCTGAGGATGGCGGATAGAGCGAGGGCATACCTCGTTGACGCACAGAAAAAGACGAGACACCTCAAACACAGAGTACACCAGAGAGAAGCATCATCTTCCCCCTTCTCTTGCAAGAAGAAGGACAAATCCGACCGCGACGAGAGAAAGAGGAAGCAGGACCTCGAATCAGATGGTAAGGACTCGATTTCGAAGCGTAGATTGGCCTCTTCTTTGTTTTCCCCACACTCCTCTTCGCCTGGACATCGCTCACATGCGTTCTCTGTTTCTAACAACTCGAACGATCACTCACATTCTCTTTTCAATGACTCCGTCGCAGGTGAGCTTGACCGAGTCGAAAGACAAGTGAGAAACCACGCCAGGGAGGGAGAGGTAGAAGTAGGTGGAGAAGGGGAGGCAGAATCAGGGAGAGTGGGAGGGGGAAGGGGACAGCAAGAGAGAGAAAGGGAGGGAAGAGAGGGCGATGGAGGTGCTAGGGAGGGCAGAGAAGATGATGGGGGAGCAATGATCGACGAGGCGGAGGCTGAGGACGAGCTCAACAATGCGATGTTGGAGGGTCTTGATAGAAACCTGGAGCCCCCTGCAAACGTATACGTGGGAAGGAGGAGGAGACAAAGAGTCGTTAGGCGCGTACCTAGGAATCCTGCTCAGGACAGAAATGAAGACATCTTCTTCCCCCTGCCTAACATCTTAGCAGCAGGGGAAAACAACGAAGCAGAGGAGGCTGCACGAGGAGCCGAGGGGGCAGCGGCTGTGGAAGCAGCAGATGGAGCAGCAGTTGCAAGCGGAGAAGAGAGAGCAGCGGTTGTGGGCGGAGCAGAACGGGCAGGAGCAGAGGGCGAAGAAGCAGAAGCGGGGGAAGCAGTGGTGGTTGGTGTAGCAGATGCAGGGGCTGACAATGTAGCACCTGCGCCAGCTGCAGCGGCTGCTGCAGGAGCTGAGAATGAGGGTGCTGCAGGCGCATTGGAAGCGGATCAAGTTGACAGAAGACTCCACAGGGAACAGGTGAGAGATGAAGAACTTGACGAGGTTGCTAGAGCCATGGCAGGGGAGAACGCTTCTCCCGACATGATCAGGGCTATCAGGGAACAGCTCTTGTTCGAAGCAGGAGCATATGACTTCGAGCATTTGAACGGGGAGGAAGAGGAGGCTATCATGCAAGACCAGGGTTTAGCTGAAGAGTTGGGAGAAGACGACGGGAGTGATGATGAGGATGAGGATGAAGATGAGGACGATGCGATGAGCGACGATGAAGACGATGACGACGACGACTCACTTGTCGATGATAACGAGGAGGTGTCTGGTGAAGAGGGATATGGATCCGAGGAGAGTGACTCAATACATGATTACGAAGGTGATAATGACAGTGGGTTTGAGCACTACGTCCCCAGAGACAATCTAGATGACCCTATGAGCGATGATGAACTCAGAGATCCTATCTCCTTCCGCATACAAGGGAACCGTAATCGCAGGAGAGGGGAAAACGGAGCAAGCGCACTCCTTGGAGCGGAGGAGCGGATTGTCAGGGGCTTACATGCAAACATTCTCAGAGATGGACCCAACAGATCCTTCTTCGACATCCTTCGCATGGGTCGTGCTGGAGTCAGAGAGAGGGAGAGAGCAAGAGAAGCTGGAGAAGAGGTCCAAGAGGATGAAGAGGAGGAGGACGATGAGAGAGACTCTCTGCTCAACATCTTTTCTGAATTGGGAAGAAGTCCGAACAGGTCTCGCGAGAGAAGGAGATCTAGTTCTAATGGGTCTTCCGCCTCGAAGACCGAGGAGTCTTCTTCATCTGCCCTTGCTGCACTCACTGCTGCGCTTGGTTCCTTCTCATATTCCGAGACGGCCGATCCTCTACGCCCAGCTCTGCTGTCCCTGCCATGCTTCTCTCCCGACTCCTCATCTGCCTCTCACCTATCAGAGGCTCAATCGGTCGTCGCAAAACTTCACTCTCACCTCCGCAACACCCTCTCACTTTTGATTTCCCTTTCCATACGCTTCAAGATTCTGTCTTCTCACCTCTCTTCGTTGAACAAGAACAGAGAACTACTACTGTCTCGTTACGGATGCGATCTTGACCTTGCTGGATTGACTGTCCACAAAGAAGTACTGGAGAGGAGTGGTGGAGATGCGTGGGAGAAGTCGCCTCTCTCTGTCAAGTTCAAGGAGGCGGAAGAGGAGCTATCGAAGCTCAGGGCTCTGGCAAGGACTGTTATCCTTCCCTCTCTCGACACCAATAAGACTTCACCTCTCATCAAGCTAAGCGATAAGGCAGAGAAGGATGACCGCAAAGAAAACGTAGAGGAGGAGCAACACATGCTCAGCTTTTTGTCGGAGAGAATCTCCTCTTCCCTCTTAACCCCTTTGCCTGCCAAACAGGTCATTGACAACCTGTTCCATAACTTCGAGCTGAATCCCACCCACGCGAACGTGTTCAACCACTTCTCTTTGATCAGGGCGGCGACACTGATATATATCAAGAGCAAGTGCGCCTCCACTCTCTTCAACCAACAGTTACTCACCAAGAAGTCCATCAATGTAGCATCCTTCCATCCTTCTTTCTACCCCATCTTCACCAGTTTCCTTGCTCCTTTGGTCCTTTCCTCTAAGCCAGGGGAACTGGGAAGAGTTTCTCTCGTCACCATTCACGGCATGTTCTCTTCTTTCATCTTCAATCAGATCTTCATTTACGTGTATGGAAAGGCTAAGGTAGCTCCTTCCCTGATCCCCAACAAGTACTCCGTCAATGTGTACTTGGAGGAGAACTCACAGATCGCCCTTTCTTCTCCATCTTCTCCCTCTCTTCTTTCTTGTCCCACTGCTGCGTTCCCCACACTGCCCTATTCCTCTCCTTCTCCTAGCCCTGCTGCTTCGAAGCAAAAGATAGGGGATGCTAGCTCTGACCTTTCATTTGATTCTGCTTTTGCCACTGCATTGTCCGCCTTCGACTCTTTACTCCACGCTTCTCCTACTTCGAGAGAGAGCAGCGCTGTCTCAACTAAGTCTCCTTCTTCCTTCTCGTTTATTTCCCCTTCTTCGAGAAAGAGCTCTCCTTCATCCTCTTTCTCGGGGGACTCGATTGTCGATGACTGTGTCCTCTCATCGGAGTCTCTGGTCTTCTCGACTGCGCAGCATTTCAAGAAAGTCGTTTCCCCAATTGTTCCTTCCGTCTTTAGGGTCGATCACAATCCCCACCCTTATAACGACATCCTCGACTTCGTTTCTTTCTTCCACCGCAACGTGCTAGAGAATGTGTGCGACTCACCCGTGGGGTCTTCCTTCATCGAGGCGATGTGCCCAGGCACAGGAAGTCTCCCTAAGACGACATCCATCCGCCAAACAGCGCATCCTCTCCTGATGTCATTCATAACCAACTACCCAAACACGATGATCAAGTGCACTGAGACATTGTCCTCCTTCACCGACCACCTTATTTCGTCAGAAGTAGCAGTCGTTCTCTCCGATTCAGCCTCTTCCTTCTCTGCAGTTAACTCCCACGTCACAAACTTCCTGATGCTCACGTACAAGAACACCCGTGCATTGTGGCTTCTCCTTGCCTCTCTGAACCACAGGGACATAGCATCGAATGTACTTTCCAAGCCCCAATCTTTCTCCCAGGATAAGTTCATCGACAAGAGCTCCTCTCGCTTTTCTTCACTCAGCTCTCAGTCGAGTCTTGAGTTCTTCAGAAACCTGGCTATCCTGGCTTTTGTGGAGATTCTGCACATCCACCCCGTTTCGAAGAAGTACGCCAAGCAGACGCGCAAGGATTACACCACCCCCGCCAGCTTCCTCCTCTCTGACATAATGAAGAGACTTGTAACTGCTGCCTTTGCCCAGGACTTACTCCAGGCTAAGCCCAACAGGTCCTCAAGAATCCCTTCTCCCACGCTCCCCACTTCCCTTGATGAGCTTTCTTTTTCCCTTTCCGGAGGTCCTGTCCGCTTTGACAACCACCACGCCTTCGCCCATGCACACTCGATCCTTGCGCAGGCAAAGGCTAAGAGCCAGGCACTTGATGCCGCACAGGAAGATGTTGCTCCCTCTATCTCAGATTACTTTGAGCAGTCGCCTCTCCCCCTCTCCCAGACCACTGCTTTGTCGCTCCTTATCTCTCTGACCTCCTCGATCTGTGAGATATCCACTGCAGTCTCCCTTGCCTTCATTGAGAGAATGAAAGCTTCCCAAGATTTGTCTATTTCTCGCGTGCAAAATAACAAAGAGTCATCGTTATTCTCCGTGGAGGAACACGTCTCCTCTCTCCCTCTGATCCCCTCTCGCTTCCACAAAAGAGTCCAGAATTGCGTCGCTCACTCTTCCTATTCAGACGTTGTTTCTTGGATCATGTTTGTGTTCCACCGCACCCCCGCCCACCTTGTTCCTCTCCTCACCTCGACCTTGATTATTCCCAACCTAGCGGCAGTCATCCCTCTCTCCTCTTCCTCTTCCTTCCCTTCTCGCATTTCCCCCCCAAGGCTTCCATCACTTCCAACGTGAAGGCGTACTCTGAGATTCTGATGCCTTGCTGCGCTACCTTCTCTCACCTCACCGAGTGTCTTCCTGATGGTCCTTCACCTTCCGCGGTACCTACTCTGCTTGAGGCTGAGCCTATCGTGCTAGATTCCCTCACCCCTACTCCCCTGGAAACGATGTCTACTCTCGTGTGCTCAAAATCCCTGGGGCAACTGCGATCGCAGTGACATTCGATGAGGAGTCAAGTACCATTGCCCGTTCTGACGCCCTCAGCGTTTACTCTGACGCCAGTCTAAACCGCATTGTAGTGTCGTTCCATGGAGGCGTGGAGCCTGTCTCTACCTTCGCTTCTGAGAAGTCCAGAGCCCAACAACTGATCAGGATCGACGAGGACAACACTTTCTCTTGTCTTCAAAGCGAAGCCTATCTGAAGGAAATCAAGCAGGAGGATCAATTCCTCAAGTCCCTCACTCAGCCTAACATCCTGACTCCTCAGAAGAGCTCCCTCGACCCTCGCCTAGGTGGTATCACTACTCTCAGAGTAACCAGCTTCCCTCGCAACACCATCATCATCAAAGGTAACACAGTCTCGTTCAAGCTCATTGCCAAACATGCTGCTGCTTCGACCGAGGCCAAGGCCAATCCCAAGAACTGGGGAGTGCGCATGATCGTGCGAGGACTCGCTATGAACAGCCTGGGTAGAGTAATGGGAGAAGAAGAGGATATCGTAGAGGAGGTGGATGCTGATGAAAGCAGCCAGGAGAGTGAGTCTGCACTCGACGTCTTTATGGAGGACAACGAGATAGAAGGAGATATCGAGGTGGATGGGGACAGGAGGATCCTTGTTAGAGACCTGGGATTGTCCGATCTTGGAGATGTCCAATTGGACTCCCAGGCCTCGAGAGACGACGATATTGCCTCACCTCCCCTTCCTTCGCCCTCCAGCAAGTCGGGAGGAAACTCTACCCCTAAGAGAACGAAGAAGGTCGTCCTAGATGAACTTGCTTTGCCCAGGAGATCGATGAGCTGCATTATGGAGATTACTAGGTCGATCTCCTGCGCTTTCACTTACTACTCAGCCCTTCAAGCTATCCTCTCCACCAACCCTCCCAGCATCGAAGATCTATCGCACTCTGGCATTGAGCTGATCGACTCTGAGGTTCACATATCGAAACAGGACGACATGAGCGATGAGGAACTTACCGAGAAGAAGGGAGACCCCGTCGACGCTCTTTCGCTCATTTCTCTTGCCATCACTTCCAACAGTTCTACTGACTCTTACCTTGCTTCTCAAGGAGACCTGCAATCCTTCCTACGTCGGTACTCTTGCGATGCCCTTCTGTCAAGTACTATATCCTACGACTGCTCTCGTGTTTCTTCATTTTTGCGTTCCCTCCTTTCCCGGAAAGAGCTTGGATTCGGTGACCTCGCTTCAAACCAACTCTTCAACGACAAATGGAGGGCAGGTGAGTGCATCATCGGAATCAGCGCCCTTGAGAGCGCATTTGGGCTCAATGCATTTAATGCAAGTGTTGTCTGCGCAGGATCTTACGATGTGTCTTGTTTGACTGGGGATGTTCTCCCTGGCTCCCTCTCTTCCGTCATCCCCACAATCTCTAGTGTTTCTGTTGCCCAGGTCTCCGACTTCTCTTCTCAGTTGAAGACCATTCTTTCCGGAGCTTCTTCCTCTTCGCTCTCAGTTGACTTGCTCAGAGATGTCTGTGTTTCTGGAGGTTCTCTTTTGGCGGGAGTTATTGACGATTCTCTTTCGACTACTTCTCCCACCGCTATCCTACTGCGCCGCCTCCCCCTCTCTTCTCAGATCAGATGGAAGGCTGCTCTTAGGGCCCGTGTGTTGGCTCTTCTCTGGCACAGCGGAAACACTCCTCTTGTGGCTGCTGTGTTCGCTGTGGTCTCCCTCTACCTAGACCTCAAGGCGGACCCTGACAGCTCTGCTTCCGAGTCCTCTCACTGCCCTGCCATATCTTCTCCCGTGAGACTCTTCAAGCTTGGAGATATTCGCTCCGAGCTCCAGGAACAAGCCAACCTATTCTCTAGCCTTTTGGCATTGGTTGGAGGGAAGATCGTGGAGACTATTTCGTCAGCTTCGAATGCCTCTGCTTCACAGTCTTCTGTGCTTAGCCTCACTGCTGTGGATTACGTCCTTTCTGTCTTGGTCCCGCGTCTCTGTTGGTACGTTGAAGAGGTCATCCAGTCCAACCTTCTCACTCAGACTCAAGCTCTTAGGGAGATCATCTCTCTCTTCGACTCGGAGAACTTGACTGTTTCGACCGAGGATGCCCTCCCTTCGTTTTCCATTACCTCGAAGGAAACGGAAAAGAAGACTCCCATTTCCTATTCGTTCAACTTCACTTCAGAGAAGATCAGACAGATGTTCGAGGACCAACCGGAGAAGCTTTCTTTCATTGTGAATGCGTTCGCTTCTCAACCCCCTTCTGCCTCCGACGAAACTTTCCAGATTCCTTCCATCCCTCAGTCTGTCTCCCCCGATGCTACTGTTGACATCGTGTCTACTATCCTTTCTAACTCAGCTGACCGCTTCTCTTCTGAGCAGATCAAAGAGCTCTTCTCGAAAGATTCGACTGCCATTCGCTCTCTTGTCAAGAAGGAGTTAGAGAAGAAAAATAGAGATGCTACTCGCATTTGCCTCACTTCTCAGCCATTCCCAGCCTTTGATTCGAACCCTTCCGTCCTCTCTTCCTATATCTTTGAGGCAGTGAACAAGGCTCGTATTCGTTTTTCCGAATACGCGTCTGCTAACCCATCGTCTGCCTTCCACTTGAAGCCCTTCTCCGAGCTCGTTCAAAATGTTTACTCTATTGTCGTCTTATCCAGTCTTTCTTCTTCCCTTTCCCTGCTTTTGCTCTCCCCCGCAACCGCAGTCTCTGTTGACACGCTTTCCTTTTTCTCTTCCGGCTCTCTCACTCTTCCCAACTTCAACGCTAAGATGGACACGAAGAAAAGCGTTCGCCAAAAGGCCACTCTTTCCCTTCTTCAGCGTAGCACTGAGAGCGGTAGTTTCAATACAGGGTCGCAGGCCAAACCGTCGGAAGCGGGACAGACAGTCGATGAGGACTCCGACCTAGCATCGTTCCGTGCTGGATCTCTAAGGACGTTGAGCAGGAGAAGGTCTTCGTTTGGATTGGGGGGAAGGGTCGTCGATAAGATCGCTGCTGCTGACTTGGATACTGTAGATGAGCTCTCCTTCTCAGTTGTTGAGCCTTTCATACAACACATCGCATTAAGCGAGGACTCTAGCGGAAGATCTCTGATAGAACAACTGGGGTTCTCGATCCCCTTCTCCATCACTGAGGCGTACTCCTCTTCCTCTGTGGGAGTATCCCTCATTCTCTTCCACAGTCTCTCCTCTCTTATTACCACCAACTCCCTTATGCCCGCCCTTTCTGCCATCAACAAAGCTCTTCTGTCTGGCCCTCTTTTCGAATCTGCCCTAGCTCCTCTGACTTGCGCGTCCTCTGCTATTCTTCGTTCTTTCAGCCGTGGGCTTGGAATCTCTTACTCTGATGACGATGCTTCCGATGAGTCTCAGACTGCTGGGAGCACTGACATCAATAACAACAACGACAACGACAATGAGAACAACGAAAACAACAACAACATTGTTGATGCTGCGCCTAGTGCAGGAAGCTCACCTTCCAATTCTCCTGTCCGTGTATCTGCCTCTCCTGCCAGAATGCCAGGCTCTCCTGGAGTTGCTTCTCCTTTCGACGTACATGCTGAAGATGGGGCCCAGAGTCAGGAAGGATCGGAGAGAGCAGCGTTCCACTCCTCCAAGGCTAGAGACTCTCTCGCCAACACGTGGAAGCACGCCATCCCGTCCTACTGTTGCCTCCTTCTCCCCTTAGATGCCTGTCTCCAACTTCGCTTGGAAATTGAGAACCACCTATCTTGTATCGTGAGTAATGTGTCTTCGTCATATGCTCCTTCCACTTCACTTAAAACCCTTGCTTCCCAATGCTCCTTCAACCCCGTTGCCTCCTTCCCTGCCAACCTTCTCTCCGGAATGTCCCCTCCCGCTTACAAGCACGCTGATTCCAAGAAGCAGAAGCCTGCGAACTCTACCATCAGCACGACGTTCAAAAACAGCAAGGGAGACGACAACGAAGACTTCAAGTGGAGGATTAGCATGTACACTCCTCTTCTGTCCAACCTCCAGTCTCTATCCAGTGCAGCTCATGTCTTTGCTTCGCTCTGCTCTACGTCTACCTCAGGTTCTTCTGTTTCCGTCAATGCCTCTCATTCCGCTGCTTCTCTTCCCACTCTTCACATTCCTCTTCGCTTCCTCTGCCAGTCAATCTCAAAGTCTGTGAGAGAGAGTTGCTCCCCAGCTTCTTCTTCGTCTACTCTTCCTTCTCTCATCCCCACCTCTTCGGTTGCTGCTGTTCCCTACCTACCCCTGTCTTCCGCTGCCCCTGTTCTCGCTTTCTCGGAGTCACTCTTCACAGCCGGAAACACGTTTGCAGACTCCTTTTCTGAGCACATGTTCCGCATTTCGACAGACTCAAACCGCATCATGTCAGACATAAAGCTCTGTTCCATGCTAACTATGCACTCTGCCGAGAAGAAGAGGATTGACTCGATCACGGAGAACAGTATCGCTGGAGTGTACAAGGACATCGGAGTCACAAGGAATGGAAGCATAGTCACGATCAAGCCGCCCTCCAGCTCTGCAAACATGTCGGGAGTGGAGGATGACCTTGTGCAACACTATTTCCAACAGATGGGTGTTGCCGCTGCTGCGAGACGTTCTGGGTCTAGGCCTGGGGAGCTAGGAAAGGATCAGCAATCATTGAAGGACAAAGCTTTGACTAGACTGGAGTACCTCTTGTCCGTCCTCATCTCCCTCGAGTTGTCTGTAAGGTCTCTGAGACTAGCAAGAGACAGAGCAACTAAGAGCCTTCATTCCTTCGCCTCTTCGATTGTGCTCTCTCTTTTCAGAATGGACGTCGGAGCTGCTCTTGCTATTCAGCCTGTGTGTTCTAGCGCCTCCACTAGTCCTATAAATGGTTGTATGTTTGTTCTTCAGCTCCAGAAGAAATGGGTCGATATCATAACCACTGAGATCGCCCGCATGGTGTGTCTTCTTTGCTTGGTTGTCGTTCCTGCTGGCATCGAGGATGATGGAAGCGGAGGAGGAATAACTTTCCTTCGCTCCACAGCTGACTGGGCTGCGAACAACTGTCTCTTCTTCCTCAACCTTGTTTCTAAAGCGTTGTCCGTAGTCCTTCCATCCTCTCGCTCTGTGTGCCCCCTTTTCTCTCCCACCCTCGCTGCAACTGTCTTTTCTGTTGTTGCTGCAAACTCAGCTGTTCCCCCCTTGTGCACAAAAGCAGCATGTAGAGTTCTAAGATCGTTGCTTCCTTCCCTTTCGCCTGATGCCGTGTGGTCGTCTTTCAAAAATCTCTCAAAGTCCGTGAGCATCACTTGCGAAGGAAAGAAGGGGGACAATGACTCCTCAGAAACTTCGTCCTCCTCCCCCTCTTCTCCACTGCGACCGTCCTCATCCCTCCTGCTGTCGTCTCGACGGTCAAACAGGCGTTCGTTGAGTGTAGTAAAATCCCTTATTCTGTCTGGCATGACAAGTTCGAGAGCGTGGAAAAGGAGGACTCTGAAGAAGGAACGGAAGTAGCATCTTCGTCTGTAGTTTCTTCTCCTCGATCATCTGTAGTTTCTTCTCCTCGATCATCTGCAGCTTCTTCCCCTAGATCATCTGCATCTGCTATCTTATCTTCCCCTCTCTCCTCTCCTTCATCGAGGCAAAGGCAGACTAAGTCTACCCCTCCTTGCTTCTCCTGGTCCTCTCCCACCGTTGCTTTCCTCAATACTTTGGGTGAGAACTGCAGTTCTGCAGTGGAGGCAATGGTCTTGATTGGATCTGGTCTTCTCGAGGGACAGAAACTCCACACTCCTACAAAGAAAATCTCGGGATACAAGAGAGACTACGCTGTTGTGCTTCACGGAAAACAAGAATCCATCTCCAACGAGCTTACCGCTTTGTACTCGAACGATATGTGCACGGATATACTCACAGACAAATGGGCCGCAGGCCAAGCTTTGACTGCCCACAAGGCAAGAGATGTAAAGAGGCAACTCGCCATTGCTGCATGCACCAACTCTAAGTTCCTTCCCTTCAGCGAGGATCCCTTCCGCATCGGTTTTAACGCATACACCTGTCGCACTGCTCGTGAACACGTGAGGGTATTATCTTCATCTACCAGCGTCCAGTTCGATGGAAGCGTTGGAAAGGTGGCTGTCTCCGAGAGAGCATCATCTGTCTTCCCTTCGGTCCTGGGAGAAGTGAGGGTGAACGGAGGAAGGTGGTGCTACGAAGTTACTATTGCCAAGAAGGCCCAGATTCACTTGGGGTGGATAGCGAGCACTGAATCTTTCTCTCTGAGTGCAAACCCAGGGAGAGTGAACGATTCCCCCTTGTTGAAGGTGCTGGATGAGATGGATGAATCCAAGAAGATCGGATGTGGAAACACCAAGAACTCATTCGGATTCAACGGAGAGACCTCTGAGTTCCTCAACGGAAACAGTAAGTCTTACGGAGTGGGTTGGAGAGAGAATGACGTGATTACTGTCTGCATCGACCTCACTGTTGCAGGAGGGATGATCCTGTACTACAACAATGGAATCTTCCTCGGAGTTGCTGCTTCGAACGTTATCCAGACTGCGAAGGAGGCCCTTACGAAGGATGGAGTGGAGCCCGAAGAGAAGTCGATTGGATTCTGGCCTGCCATTTCGATTGCAGGAGGAGGGTCTATCCTCGTCCGCTTCGACCAAACTCGTTTTGTCCGCAACGACATCTTCGAGCGTTTGAGAGATAAGCCTCACTGCGCAACCGCAGTCTCCGTTGTGAACAGTGTGCAGCCCAGAAGCAGCAACAGTCTAGGATCTCTGGCATCCCGCTTTGAGAATGCGCTTGAGGAGGGCCTTCGGGCAGCAAGAGATAGTAGACCTTCCCCTATTGCTCCAGACGTGAACCTCCCCCCAATACGTATGTCGGACCCTTCCTCGGAGTGGACTGTACCAGTGCTCTTGAGGCAGAGGTTGCTGGCATGACGAATTCTGCTAGATCGAGTAGAGAGAACATCATTAATAGAAGGAACATGATAATTCAGCAGATAGAGTCTGCTGGGTGTGCTCCTGTCCTCTTTAGCTCAGAACACGAGTGCTACGCTGTTGCTGAGAAGCTTCGCTCTTTGGAGTACGTCGCCACTGCTGTTCCTAGGAGCTGTGTGTACACGAGAAACAGCGTGTATTCTTCCATCGCTAACACCCTTTCCGCCCTGTGGTCTCCCCTGTACCTCCACGATGTCGACATCGAGGAGCACACCGAAATGAGTAAGTTCCTCTTGCCCTCATCCTCCTCAGAGTTTTCCTCTGAATCCTCCATCTCACTTGCCAAGCAGCGCATCGCTGTCCATGACCCGTACTCTCCTCCCCCTACTCTCAGGTACTCTTACCGCGCTGTGTCCGTCATTGTCTGTGAAATTTCTGCGTTGGTGAGGTTCCTTGTCAAGTCATCATCTCGTCCTCAGCCAGATATCTCCCCCTCATTTCTACCTTCTGTAAGTCTTCTCTATCTTCCCCCTCTTTCTCTCAGCCTCCTACGCCCAGCTCGTCATCTACGGCTTCTTCTTCATCCGCTTCGTTGACTTGGAGAGATATCAGTGTGCGTGCTCTCAGAACATCCATTATCTCTTCGGCTGATATCCTCTTAAACAACTCCACCGCTTCCTCCAGCTCCTCGTCTCATAATGTGAGCTCCCCCACCATCTCAAAATCATCCTCTCTGTCTTCTACCATTAACTCCCCTTCAGATGCCCAAGATCTCTCTTTGCTCAAGAACGCGGCGCTCGTCCTCTGCTCCTCCTAGCTCTGTTGGGAGGACAAGCACAACACATTCGTTGTGGAACGATAGTGTCTCTGGCATCCGAGAAGACTGAGTCCTTGGACGTGTCCACCTCCAAGAAGTCAGCTATTGTAGTGAGCGTTACCGGGGATAAGAAGAGAGTGCTTCTACTTCCGATCTCCACTGCTAATGCATACAACAAAGTCTGCGGATCCAAATACTCCAAGTCAAACGTGTTGGGAGGGGAGTACTCCAATCGCCTCCTCTCTTTCCCTTCTGCCAGTCAGTCTGACCCCCTCTCCAGGCAGTTTTCCTCCCGTGTTAGCTCGATGCCCTTATCCCATGCGCCCTCCACTGCAACTTCAACTGCGGAGTCTCTGAGCTCTCCCTTCGAGGGAGATGCATCGGAAGAGACTCTGTTCAGATCAGATATGTCTCTTGGCTCCCTCGCCCTTCGTTGGGTGAATACTTCCGATGTTGAGGTGGTCCCTGACGTGCACCTCAACATCAAGGACTTTGTCTTAGACTCTAAGCTCATCGCCATCATCCGACGCCTCCTTCTTGACCCCCCCGTGTTCTCTTGTCCTTTCGAGAAGAAGGAACTCATCCCTGAGTTGTCTTCATCTAAGTCTGCGGTCAAAGACAAGGCAACCGACTGGGAAACCCCGAACAGGGAAGCAGTGGAGGCTCAGTGGAGGATGATCGTCGACATCCAAGTCCTCATCTCTGAAGCCAGGTGGAGGGCCTCCCGTGTCTGCTGGCTCTTGGCTAAATTCTCATCTATCTCTGCTTCCCCCATCTCCTTCTCCTTCTCTCGCGAACTTCCACTCGTCTCTCTCCTCAACACCCCCGTGCCCAACATCCTCCTAAACTACTCCTCTGCCTCCTCTTCCTCTGCCTCCTCTTCCTCTGCCTCCTCCTCTGCCTCCTCCTCTGTAGACATTTCTTTGGAGATTGAGAAGATGGAAAGCTCTGCGTCGATTATGGTGCAAGTGGGGCTGATCATGATGGAGCTCATGCAGTCCGGAGGAAACTCAAAGGTGTCTCCCGTCTCTTTGCCCTCCATTTCCTCCATCCAGAGCACTTGTGAGAAGAGGCGTTCTCTCCGATTCGATACTTCCGTTGGCTCCTATCATCACTCTGTCGCCTCCTCCTCCGAATTCACTTCATTCCTTTGCCCTCCCTCCACCTCGAATCGCACAGGCGGTACGTCTATCTTGTCTCGCTCTTTCGGCCTCTCTTCTAGCAAGTCCGAAGTTAAGAAGGCGATTAAATACTCTGTGGAGAACGGTGCAGGACCCAAGACGAATGTGAATGCTCCGTCTGTCTACGGAGCGAACCCTTTCAGTAGGATTTCATCGAAGAGTCATGCTGACGACAAAGCGATGCTGAGGTACTGGAATGCGTATGTTATTCCTTCGATCGAGAGGTACGTAAGACCCTCGTTCAGACAGTACGAAATGGACAACTACTTTGCTCAGCTCAGGTTCCCTCTTCTCAACAACGAACAGAACACCGCCATGAACATCGCATTCACCCTCTGTGCATCGCACATCCCGGACAAGGTCACTTTCCCTTCCCCCAACTTCGACTACAACACCGTCATTGTGTTCGATGTGAAGATCGGAGATCGTCTCCTTGTACTCCCCTATGTCCGACAAACCAACTGCATGTGCGACGATGTTGAGGCTGCAATTGGGTCCGTTGGAGTTGCCAGAGCCGTTCTTCGCGAGGCACGTAATGTTCTTCTCGAGTTCTACGACGAAGACAGAGGCAGAGACATTATCGTGTGGGTCCCCGCCCACTGCCTTCGCCGCGTTGAGGACGAAGACGTCGACGATGACACTGCTATCTCAGCCGGAGAACAGACCTCGAAGACTCTCCCTATCTTTGCGGTAGTGAACAGTACAATGAATGAGTCCTCCTTCCTCCACCCTTCCGCTGACGTTGTAGCTCCCACTCGCCTCGAGCTCTCTAGCATCAGCTCTCCCTCTCCCACCTCTCTTGTCTCTCAATGTCTCATCAACACCAAGCTGATCGACGTAAACACCATGTTGTGCAAAGCTATCTCCAAGGACTGCATCTTCACTCTCCTCTCTAAGCCATTGGACTCGGAGGAGTACCTAGAACCCTCCGTTCATTCGGCTGACGAGAAGAGGGAGGGCGAAGTCGTGACCCACTCGTTCATATCTGCTCTTCTGCGCAACGGGGTGCCCTCGTTGGTGAAGAGCATCTTCGATTGCATTTCCTCCTCGATCAACGTCTCCTCCATTCTTATCGGAGCTGGTCCTGGGTACGGAGCAGTGTCAGACGCCATGCTGGGAGTGACACCGATGGGAACGCTGGGATCTGTGGTCAGTCAGAGAGACAAGAGAGGAGGAAAACTCAATACCACGCGCTCCACTGTTGTAAAGCTTTCGGCTTCATCTTCCTGCGACCTAGGTTCTTCTCTTAGCTCGGCTGAGAGATTGTTGGACTCTATTCAAAGTCAGCTCTTCCGCATCATTCTCAACCCGCAGCTCAACCATTCCCTCTCCTACTCTCCCTCTATCTCCTTTTCCTCCTCCTCCTCCTCTTCTTCCTCTTCCTCTTTGAACTCATCCATTGTGTCTGCCTCCCCCATGTCCTCGTTCTCCAGTACGGCATCTTGTTCACTTGCTTCCCAGTTCTCCTCTATCAGCCAGGCAGACGTCCAAGCGGTGAAGTCTTTGCTATCGGAGCTGAGCTCTGGTCTGCAGTCCGCGATCGCATTCATTAAGAAAAATTCGTTTGACTTGGAGTTCACCATGAACGCCCCCCCTCCGACCTCAGCAGTACCTACGAGAGTGAGGCGACTTGTCCCTCCTCCGAGTTGTGTGCTGTCGGATGTGCAGGAGGAAGTGGAGTTATAATCTCTCCCCTATCCTCCACAGCGCTCGGTCCTGCCTCTCTGCTGCGTGTGTTCAAGGACCCCAGGAGAAAGAACGTGTTGTTCAGAGGAGGGGCTGGGGGAGATCTCACTCCCATCTCCGTCCCCTTCCCTGTCTGCTACATTGACTGTTCTGCTCCTGAGAGTGGGCAATCCAAAGTTGCGCTAAGAGTTACTTCCTTCTCTTCCCACATGGCTGCCTCCCTTTGGCTCTTCCGCTTTATTGTCTCTCTGTGTGAGTTGGAGGCTCGCTCGTCGGAGGCAGAGGAGCAGTCGGAGGAAGGAAATGGCGTCGACCTAGAGTCGATTGAGGTAGACATAGGCTCCGAAGATGAAGACGACGGGACTGTGAGAAAGAGGAAGACCATCAAGGGAAAGCAGCAGTCAGCAGAAGACTCTGTCTTGAGTCTGAGTGCTAAGTCCTCTCCTCGTCGCCAGACGTTTGAACTGGAGATCGACACATGCAGAGAAAACTCACCCCTCTCCATGTCACCACACTCCTCCGCCTCCTCCACATCTACTTCCACATCCCTCCCCCCTTCAAAAGCATCTGTCCTCAAGTCCCCTTCGGAGATTGTGTTCTCGCAGCACATCCTCTTGATGTGTGTAACGTCTCTCTTCCAAGACCTCTCTCTAGACTCCCTCCACCCCTCTCCCCTTAAGGAAACCATAATCAAGGACGTTGAACACGCTCTCCAGTTGGTTGCTATCCTGCGTCGCGAGCAGAACATACTGGAGCAGACTGATGAGGGAGAAAAGGCAGTGAGAGAAGCAGAGAAGGAAACTGCTGATGTATTGAAGTCAGATCCCCTCTCCGTCCTCTTCTCCTCTGTGGTTGCTCTTACTTCCAAGCTTTGTACGGAGAGCAAGACCCTCTTCCCTATCGAAAGCCTCCACTCATCCTCTCTCTCTGAACCTATTGTCCCCGTAGTGTACGCATCTCCCTCCCCCTTTCCCATCCTCAAGTCTTCCCCTGTCCCCTCTGTTGCAAATGCAAACGCGAATGGGGCTGCTGCCATCTCAACGACCTCCTCGTACTACCAACGCATTACCTCCTTCGCTCTCCTCGTTAACTCCTCCAAACTGACGACAGAGAAACATCTCTCGCTCTGATTGAAAAGTCGACCGTAGACCCTGCGGTGGAGGCAGAGAAGAGGGCGAAGAAACTGGAGAGGGAAGAGAAAATCAAGGAGATTATGGCCAACTGGGTATGCGAAGCATGTACTTATCTCAACCCCAACGCAATGATCATGTGTGAGATTTGTGGTTCCACCAAGCCTCCTCTCGCCCGTCTCCTCGCCAACGCTGGAATCACAGAGGAGTCGGAGTCTTCTGAGTCGGACGATGGGGCGATGGTCAAGAAGTGGAAGAGGATGCTGTTCAACATTCACATGTTCACGAATGCAAGCAGACTCCTTCGCGGAATCAGCGATATCAACTCAGTAGGGCTAGGGCCTGCGGTGAGAGATGTTGTGGCGATGCACCATGTATCGCAGAGGAAGCAGGATTTAGCCTCTCGCCTCGTCCTCCTTTGCGACATTCCCGTAGCTGAGCCAAAGTTTCTCTTCAAGTTCTTGCTCGAAACCCTCTCTAGACACTGCCCCGAAGTGAGGGTGAGGGCTGACTCCCTGACTCTAGTTGTGCACAGTGGACAGCCCATCCCTCTGCCCATGACTGACGTTATCCGCAGACGCAGCGAGAAGGCCCTGTCTTCCTCGTCCTCTTCTTCGTCTTCGTCTTCTTCTGCGCCCGCACATGACCCCCACATCCTAAAGAGGAGATTCGTATTTGATCACATCGGAGACTCCAATGGAATCTTCTTCTACTTAGGAGCCAAGTGTGCAAACGCTACGGCGGAATTAGAGGCAGCGCAGGAAGAGTGCGCGTGCGAGTTAGCTATGGAGTACTGTCCCGATGACCTCATTTCCCCCCAGTCAAATGGAAAAGAAATCTCCCTCTCCTGTGCGAGATACCCCCAGTTGCTGATGCAGAGACCGAGAAGAGAAGCATATCTGAGATGCATCCAGGGAGAAGTGCAAGTGGAGAGAGTGAAGAAACTCCAGCACCATTCCGTAGACAAGGAAGTAGTCTCGTATGTCTCGGACCTCATTGGGGCGAAAACCAAGACTCTCACCTCCGCTTCTCCCAACTTATTCATAAAGAGAAAGACTCCCGCCTGGATCAACGACCCTGTCTACTCCAAGCTCATCAAGAACAACAAGTGGAGGAATCCTGGTCTCGTCTCCTCCTACTCTTCCGCTGCCTCTTCCTCTTCGGACTCTGACATTCCTACTTTTGGGGACCCCCTCGTCGCTTCGTCTGTCAAGATCAGGATGACTTCCTCCTCCCTCGAGCCCCAGTGCAATGTTGCTACTCTCTTGGACAGGACTGGTACAAGGGTCGCGACTGTGAACAGATCTAAATCCTACTTCCAGGTCACCCTTTCGGGAGCCATGGTCGCCCCATCTTGCTACGTCCTCAGGACACCATGCACTGGGCCTGAGGAATACCCTCGGTCGTGGAAGTTAGAGGGACTGCTGGA
Source organism: Drosophila quasianomalipes (assembly GCA_035043665.1). Lineage (NCBI taxonomy): Eukaryota > Metazoa > Arthropoda > Insecta > Diptera > Drosophilidae > Drosophila > Drosophila quasianomalipes. The sequence continues at coordinate 73,731 of JAWNMU010000469.1, forward strand.
GGGTGGAAAGAGGTGGGTTGTGCTGAGCGAAGTGGACAAATCGAAGTACTTGATCCGCAGAGATCAGTCGGTGCTCTTCTTCACGAACCGCTCCTCCCTTGGTTTCGACGTATCTGACGTGAATGCATCGAATAAGACGTTCAGAGGATACGATGTCTCATTCTCCCAGCAAGCATCTGCGAATGAAGCCTCTGAGAATGAGAAGGACCCCTGGACTCTCCCCGAGGTGACGGTTGACCCCCCCGAGGTATCTGTATCTGGGTCCCTCTCCTTCTTCACTGCGTTCAGACTCACCCAGACCGGAGTGAACTCTGCTAACAGTCACACCTTTGCCCTCGGAGGGTTTGAGGTGTACGGATATATGGTACCTGAGCCCCAGGCCCCTAAGATCGTTGCTTCGGGTCTCAGTGCAGTTGTGGAGGTCATGGAGTCCTCCTCTGAGGCTTGTTCCAAGCTGTCTGCCCTCGCCGACCTTGACACTGAGTTGTTTGTTGATCCTGCAGACAGAGGACAGGAAGAGTCCGCAGAAGATGATTCGGAATCTTCAAAGTCCTCCTTCATTTTTGACTCTGACCTCTCTCTCTCGTCTGACTGCCCCCCCCAGTCGTTTGAGAAGGACGGCACTGAGATGAGAGACAGTGAAGAGGCCGAGAGGGAGGGAGGAAGAGGAGACGACGAAGAAGAAGACAGTAAGTTAATGGTAGCTACTCCCAAGAAATCTGCATCTTCTGAGAAATACTCAAGCATCCTCTCATTTAACAGAGATGGGTCGCTCTGTTCTCCTGCCTACTACTCTCGCCTCAGCAACCCTTTCGCCCACATCACTCTGAAGGACAAGGCAAAGGCACTCATCCCCGACCCCCAGCTCCCTACTCTTTCAGGGTTCTGGGGGGATCTTTCCCGACTTCCCCTCTCCTGCTCTCTGCATAGCCACCCCCTGTACCTCCAGAAAGAGCTGCTGAACCACACATGTGATAACTGCAAACTCCACTTCAGCGTGATGAGGAGGTGCGACCGCTGTGACTTCGATCTCTGTCTCGCATGTGCTACGATCGTTGACGAGCACTCCCATTACTCCCAGGAGGTCGCCTTCCTCAACCAATTCGTCTTCATGAGAGCTGCCGATTCCTACGAGTCCTCTATTGGCATCAGGAACCCTCTCAACGCGACTCCTCACAGCCGCCCTCCCTCAGAAGTCTCATCGCCCTCCTCCCTCTCTCTCTTTCAACAAGAAGGCCTCCTACTTGGCTCTCGGATGGAACCGCAGACTCCCCCGTGTGGGGTCTCTGATCTGTCTTTTCGATTCGGTGCCTGTCAAACTCGACAGGTCCCAGGACAACAGAAGAGTACGCATGTCGTGTTGCTCGCTGACTCCCTCTCTGTCCTTCGCCTGGAACACCTATTTCTCCAGCATGTTCAGGAAGACTCTTGAGCAGGGATCAGAGACAGGGGTAGATGTTTTCAAGGAAGCAGCGACCAAGGCCATCACAGATGAGTTGCAGAGGAATGGAATGGACGTCAAGAGGGACGAGCTGTACGTTGACTCTCACTCCGACGCCTTCTCCAACGTCTTAGGAAAGGTATTCTCAGGTGGAGAGGCCGACCCTGAATTCTTTGCTGATGCCCCCTCCATTTCCTCCGAAACCACCGATAAGTTCTCGGAAACTGACTACACTGAGCTCACCTGCGACGGATACGGAATAGTCCTCAAGTCCACTTCTCCTGCTGCCGCTGCCTCTTCTTCTTCTTCCTCCTCTTCCTCCTCCTCCTCTTCTGCTTCCAAGTCAGAGGACCCGAAGGACTGGGCTGAGCTCACTGGGGCAGCGAGAGAGTACATCTACGAGTGTCGTCTTGCACTCCGGTTGGAAGGCGTGAATGGACTGGAGAGGTCTTTGACTCCCGAGTGGGGAGTGAAGCGGGGCGGAGAGAAGCAACAGCTGGATCTCATGGGATTGTTCAACGACAACACCTATGGAAAACACGTTGCTGAGGAAATCCAAAAGGAGAGGGTGAGCGATGGAGTAGAGAACATAGAGGTCGAGTCTGCCACTGAGGCCATCACCATCCTAGCTGCCCACGATGATAACTTCGCCTGGGCAAGCAAAGACAGAGCACAGAGCTACAACAGAGGAGCGGAGGGTAGGTTCACCGCAGATGATCTGAAGTGCTTCCTTGAAAGCGAGCTCTCGATCCCCGGAGGACCTGGAAGAGTGATGCAGTGGTTCGCTTCTAAGGGTCTCGAGCTCGGCGGGTCGAGGCGCGCTCACTCTGACTTAGCAGAGGCTCTTTCGTTCCAGTCCAAGTGCACGTGGGGAGGAGTCTTCGTCACTTCTCTCTCCAAGCCTACCCGCAAGCTTTCCCTCGATGCATGCGGTATCTCCCACGTTCTCATGTCCATGTACAGCAAGAAGGCTGCCTCCCTGGGCTGCACAGACTTCTCCACTCCCCTGGAGTGTGTAGAATTCGGCAGAGCTGAGGTCGCGAAGGCGTTCGGAGTGGAGTTGGCTGAAGGAGAAGACATCTGCGTCTACGTACCTAACTCATCGGTGGTATCTTCGGTCCGATCTCTGATAAAAGACCTAGATCCCCTGGAAGTGATTCACAACCCTCCCTCCCCCTCCTCCTCACAATACCTCACTCTTCAGGCTGCTTGTGACTTCATCGTTTCTGCGCAGTCTAAGTACTTCCACCTCCTCCCGATATACTCGGACAACTTCTCCCACGCCATTAAGCTTCGTGTGCTCATCTTGCGTCATTGCAATGCTCTTCTTGCTGCCCTCTGGCCCTTGCTAGATCTCCGTGACGCTGACTTGCGTGGGTCTCTGGCTTCGGAGGTAAGCGGAGGAAGCTCGATTATCTTCCCTCTTGTGTCCTCCTCGTATGTAGACAGTGCCCTCGACGCCACGAGTACCACCGAGCCCATCGCAGAGATTCGTATCGACAGATTCTCCCCTGCTGTGAAGCTGGAGAGGATTGGAAGTCTAAACTTCTTCACCGACTCTGTGCTTGTTTCTGCTTTCAACCAACTATCCGCTGTCAATGTTGCACGCCTCTGTCCCCCCAGACCTAGCGGAACTGCTCCCTTCACTTCCTTCCGAGTTAACCTTCTTAATGAGGAGGTGGCAGGAGATGCGGGACCCTACCGTCAGCTCTTCATTGATATCGGAAGAGAGCTTGTGAACCCTTCTGTTGGATGTCATCTCCTCATTCTCTGTCCCAACGGGCGTGCCCAGGTCGGAAACATGAGAGACCAATGGTTGCCTTCTCCCTCTGCCAACTCGGAGGCTGACCTTGCCCTCTTCTCTTTCATTGGAGTCCTATTTGGAGTATGCATCCGCACGGGGGTTCGTATTAACCTCCGCCTCGCTCCTCTGTTGTGGAAATACCTGGTCGGATCCACTCCTTCGCAAGAGGACATCTTCGAGATTGACCGAATGTTCGCGTCCCACATCCGCTCTGTTCTATCCTTCTCTACCCAGCCTCCCACTCCCTTGTCACTCACCCACTCCAACTCCCCCTCCCCCAACACCCGTGTATCACTCCCCGTCTCTCCTCCCCCCTCGTCTGCCGTTGCAAACGCTCCTATCGTTGACCTGTACTCCAACTTGGGAGACAGTATGGCTGATGAGGACGAGGATGACGAAGATATCGACGACGAAGATCGCTTTACCTCTGTATTTGGACTCAATTTCACCACGACCCTCAGCGATGGATCTATCGTAGACCTCCTCCCTGGGGGAGCGTCAATCCCTGTCTCCCTCGACAACAGAGATGAATATACTCGCCTTGCAGTCGCTAGAAGGCTGACAGAGTGTTCCCAGCAGCTCGATATGATTCGGTCTGGGATGGCGAAGGTCATCCCTCTCGAGGTCCTCTCCGTGTTATCTTGGCGTACACTGCGCACCATGGTCACCGGAGATTCCACCATCGACGTCCAGCTTCTGAGGAGACATGTTCAGTTGTCGGAGGGAGTGAGCTACAAAGTGATGACTTGGTTGTTTGAGGTCCTGGAGGAAATGACAGATGTACAGAGGAGGGAATTCATCTCCTTCTGCTGGGCTCAGGAATCACTCCCTGCTGATGATGCTGAGTTTGAGAAGAGGCACATCCGCTTCCTCATCAAGCCCTCTCTGAGGTCCTCCTCCCTCTCTCCCGACGACATTCTTCCCAAGGCTGACACCTGCTTCTTTAACCTGGAGTTGCCTGAGTACTCCTCTAAGGAGATTCTGAGGGAGAAGGTTCTCTACGCCATGAAGTATGGTGTTTCCATGGATGCTGATCAGAACGCAGCCGAGTTGTAGTTCTATCGAAATTTTGTTTCAATCTTCATCTTTTCACTCCCTATATATTTATTTTAGCTTTACTCTCTTACCTATAAGCATATCTGTCTAACCCTTCCATTATTTCGCTATATATTTCGTGTTAATTCCTTTATGCTGTGCATTTCGCCTTCATTTGCTTCATATGGCTGCAACAGTATGTTTTGTTTTTTTATGCTTGGAAGTATGTTTACTGTTTCTTGTTTTCCTTGTATTCGTTGATATTGTAAGCTCGTTGGGCGTTGCGTTAACTAGTGTTTGTTAATGTATTGCGTATTCTGATGCAGATAATACCAATCTATTGTATATTCCGATTATTGCGTGATTAATATTACGTGAGTGATCGTTGTGAAACTCAATTATTTATGTGTGTATATTGCCAATTAACTATGTTTATCGTGTGCCTCGTTGCCTTTTTTCATCTTTGTTCATGTAAGAGCTTCCTACCTACAGTTAAAATAATAAACTTGTCACTATCTATTTATTTTCCTATTGAATAAAACTCGATTACAAATCTTCGTTTTCCTTCACTATATGACATAAATTCACAGAATGCCATTTTCCCCGTTGTTATTTCAGTACTTACAGTTTGTGTTTTCCCCACTTCGGCACATTCCAATGAGTGGGTGGCACAATAGCAAAGACACGACACGAACAACTCATATACAGTATGTAGCTTAAAGAGAGTAGGGCATAAAATATTGCATTGTGACGTTGTTAGGGGCTACTACGTTCAGTAAATTACCAGTTATTAAAAAAAAAAAAGTGGGGCATGGATGTGGTTCATCAAGCTTAAAGCAATTCGACATGTATTGATATTTTTAAGACATTTTATTTGAATACACTTGACAGTTTAAAAAAAGATAACGAAAACTCCCGCTCGCAAGGCATTCAGCATATGTAACAGCAGCACACACGTATGAATTGCCTATATAGGATGGGTTGAAAACGAGCGGTCACTGGGGAATGGAAAACATAATTATATCGGTGCTCGAACACTCAGATTACTGCTGAGTCTCGAAAATAGAAAGGTAGGGGAGGATACGGGAGAGTCTCTCTCTCTCCTTGGTACGGATCTCCTCGTCCTCAGCTCCCTTCTTCTTCTTCTCCAGCTCCTCCTCCTGGGCCTTCTCGACGAGTTTCTTCTTCTCCTCCATTCTGAGTGCACGAGCGAAGTAGTCTACCTTCTTGGCGATCTCCTTTCTCTTGTTCTCCTGGTAGAGGAGGTTCTGCATAGCGAGCTTCCTAGCAGCCTCGGCAAGGTCCTCAGTGGAGGCTCCCTCAATGTTTCCAGCCAACTTGGCGACAGCCCTAGCGGCCTTGGAGTCCTGGACTCCTCCTGCGACGTTGGTGAGGGACTTAAGAAGGGCCTCTGCATACACTCTCTGGTCCTCAGCCTCTCTAGCGGCCTCCTCGGCAGCCTTCTTCTTCTCTTCTTCAGCCTTCTTGGCAGCCTCCTTCTTAGCAGCCTCCTCCTCAGCCTTCTTGCGGGCTAACTCCTCCTGCTTCTCCTTGAGCTCGATCTCCTCCTTAGCGGCCTTTCTTGCCCTCTCCTCCTCCCTCGCAGCGATCTCAGCCAACCTGGATTCGACTGCTTGTCTGTCTCTGACGTTGGAGTTGAGCTTGTCCCTGACGTGAGTCATGAGCTTGGTGCTGTTTGCCTTCTGCTTTCCACCCACCTCTGAGAGGGAAGAGACAGTGCAGCCGAGGAGCGAGAGGAACTCTGCATACTGTTGCCTCACCTCCTGGGTGTGGCGGCCGACGTCGATGAAGGAGACCACTCCCTCTCTGTGATTGATCTTCACAAGGATGCCGGAAGACGAAGCGGAAGATGAAGCAGAAGCAAAGGCGTGGAGGGGAGCAGGGGTGACAGCGGAGATCACGAGGTCCTCAACTCTCCCGTGGGGGAGAGGGGGGAGGAGGCGCAGTAGACGGGAGAAGGGGATGGAGGTGTAGAGCTTAGAGAGCTGCTGGGTGATCCTGATGGCAGAGGACTCAGTGAGGAGGGGGACGAAGGAGGACAACTCAGGATGGACGGAGAGACGGTCGAAGAGGGGGGCGAGGGTCTTCCAGGAGGAGAGAGGGAATCTCTTCTCTTCCAAGACCGAGTAGATCACCTGTCCGATGGGTCCCGAGGAGGCGAGGAAACCTCTCTCCTTGACAAGGGCGAGAAGAGACGCTCTGGAGGGAAGTACTCCTCCGAACCCGAGCAGAGTAGCAAGCTTGTCGTTGGAGTCAGAGGAAGAGAAGGAGCTGGTGGGGGAGACAGAGAGAGCGGACAGTACGAGGGCGAGGGAGGCAGTGGAGGCCTCAGGGTGGGTATCGGCGTCAGGGTGGGCGGAGGAGAAGACAGAGGTCTTGTCCTGAGAGTCAGAGGGCAATCTAGAGTTGAAGGAAAGGAGTTGCAGGAGGGCGTATCCATGCAGCAAGGGGGACTTGGTCTCCGCAAACATCAGCACCAACTTCTCGAAGTAGGATACCATGAGGGCGTTGGGAAGCTTCTTCTTGAGGGTCCTAATTCCCTCGTGGATGTCTTCGAGTGACGAGAACACGTCGGTCCAAGACTGCAGAGCAATGGCGGCGTCCAGCTGAAGAATGCTAGTCTCCAGGTTCAACACGTTTCCATCCACTCCCTCGATGTCCGCGGGGGCAAACGCCCTGTAGTCACGGAGGACAAATCCAATTTGCTTGAACTCTCCTCTAGACTTGAAGGTGACGCACTGCTTGAAGGCCTCACGGACGATTGTTTGGAAGAGAGTGATACACTTGGAATTTCCACGCAGAGCGTCCAAAGAGAAACGGTATGCGCTCCACATGTACTTCACAACAGGAGTGAGGCGCTGGTGCTTAGAACGCTCCTTTAGGTCAGCATCCTTGAGGGCAGCCTCACTTCCCTCCTCCAAATCCTCCTCCTCCAGCAAAGCTCCTCCCTCCGCCTCCAAGGCAGTGGTAGCAGCAGACACCGCCAAATCAATGTACGAACGGACAACTCTCAACAAAGAAGAGACATTGTTAGCTCCGACCAAGAATTTGTAACTGTTCAATACAGAAGAAATGTCATAGAGTCTCAGCTGCACAGAAAGCTCCACCAGCTTGAGGATAGCTTGCTCGTGAATAGAAGTCCACTTTTGGGGCTTTCCCTTCTTCAAGAAAATGGACTTCAACTCAGCAGCAGCTTCTGCACGGTTTCCGATGGTAACGAAATCGATCGCTTTACGGTATGTGTTTTCAGGTCTAGTGAAATACGACATTTTTACTTCACAATCAAGCAATAAACACCAATACTCAATTTTATTCAATATTTTTCAGAAAAATATCTCGACAAAATGAAAGTACAAAATACTTTTGGGAAAAGGTAATAAATGAAATACTTATAGGCATGCATTAAAAGAACATGGTAATACATACTATCACACATATTTGTATTACAAATATACGGTATCGAGTATGTGCACTTTGTAATTCCTGTTAGAAGTATTTTTAAATTTGGCCAGTAGAATTTATTGTGATACATCTCATTGATGTACCCTCGTTAGTCTATATAAATACATAATATACGAACCCAAAACTTTATGTATTTGGTCTAGAGTGCACTAGTAATATTTTTATATAATGAAAGCATGTCCATAAAATTAAATATTATGAGTTCCTATATCAATCACCAGGAGGTTGTTTCTAATTTCTATGTTTCGCGATACATACCTACAAAAGACTAATGACAAGTATAGAGTCATAAAATTTATTGAATAACACATTTAAGATAACTAGTGGTGACTGTTTGTCCACTGTTTTACATGTTTTAATTTGTTAATTCTCTGTAATGAGAAACATGATCGATTTTTGTACGAACGTAATTTATTTTAGATCTAAAGAGACTATATAAACTGTTAAATTTTAATTTTTGTGTTTCATGAATGTGCTTTGAAGCGTTATTCTCCCTTGTATTTGTGTTTTGCGGCAGTTTTGCGGCATTTACTAAATAAGATATGTTTTGGTCATCGAACAAAATTTTAGACCCTAGTATTACAATACGATGTGCGCAAAGATCACGAAGACAGAAGAGTTAGAATAACTTGAGACTCTAAAAAGATACGGTAAAACATGTTCTCCATATATATACATTTTTATGGAATAGTTACAGCATAAATTGTCAAGTTTTCTCTTTGGATATTCTATCCTCATAATACACTGTCCTGCTTTTCACAAATATGACTATCAAGAATACTCTTGTCACGTTACTTGCGCATTTGAAAACTAGTTACTGCTTTGGGATAGACATTTCAAAACGTGATTATGTTCAAGTCCTGATCAGTATACTTTTATTCCCATATTATGAAAGTAGGGAGAAGAATTCCTCCACATAAGTTCCATAACCTTTATTCAAGTTATTTCCTACAATCACATTTAATAATACATCTGATTGCGATTGCAGAGTCCAGCCAATACAGATAGACTATATATATTAAAGTGAGAGAAGAAGATTCCCAGATCCAGTTGGCATTTACAGTGTATCACAAATGAAGCCAAAATAAGAGCAGATTCCCAAAATTAATGAAATCACCAGAATATTATATATTTCAGACAAACAAGATGCAACATTTAGCACCAGAAATAAATCTAACTTCTATCAACTATTCCTGTGAAGTTATAAAGCATGCGCTCTGCTTTTGATTCATATATAATTTGAATTGAAAATATCTTCTTTTTTACATTTCGTGAAAGTGCGTACAGACAAGCATGCATTTATTCTCTCACTTAATGTTCCCGTTATTCGTTATATTCGATAGGATTGAACCCAGTTATCACAATGTTGTTTTTATCTCGTACATTCTATTCATATACTACGTTATACTGGCACGATATATTCTCATTTATCTTAGTATTGTTCTAATTCTTTTCTTTCATCTTTTTTTATTTTTTTATTTTTTTTATTTTATTTAGGTTTAAATGGTGAGTTTAATCTGCCCCATCTTCTGCGAAATATATCACGCTAATCGTGTCTAGGAGGAGACACATTTATCTCGGAGTTCTACAAATACTGTATTCTTTTTGTTGATGTTCATGCACTAACATATTTCTTATACTACTTCTTTCTTGCTATTACAGGCATTCTTTGCGTTTATTAAGCACATCTTTAAGAAGGGTAAGTTTATTCAACTTTTATTTTGTTTATGTCTCTTTGATGTATTCTTTCATAAATAGGGGTTGCTTTTGTTTCCCACATTGCTTATTCTTGGTTGAGTAGGTGCTATTTGAACGTTGTACGTCCAAGAGTGAAACTTGACGATAAAATAAATCCACTGCTCAACAAACTAACATCTTTGTTAAAAAAATCACCAATCTGTAATGATATTCAGGAAAGAACTCTTCCAAGGAGTCTTCTTGGGCTGCTGACCAGGGATACATCTACGACTTGGCTGCCAAGGACATCGATGGAAACGACTTCGACTTTTCTTCTCTCAAGGGAAAGGTTGTGTTGATCATCAACGTTGCCTGTGGATGTGGATACACCAAGGACAGCTACAACAACTTGGTGCAGCTCTCTGAGGAGTTGAAGGACGCCCCCTTCACTGTGCTTGCATTCCCCAGCAACGAGTTTGGAGGACAGGAACCTAAGCCCGAGGCTGAGATCAAGGCCTTCGTCGAGGAGAAGTTCGGAGTTAAGTTCCCCTTGTTCTCCAAGGTAGAGGTGAACGGAGAGAACACCCACCCCGTGTACGCCTGGCTGAAGAAGTCTTTCCCCGGAGACATTACCTGGAACTTCGCTGCTAAGTTTGTGGTGAACCAGGAGGGAGTCCCTGTCGCTCGTTTCGAAACTGAGAGCTGGAAGGTCATCAACGAGTACATCAAGAACCTCCTCAACCCCGAGAAGGCTACTGAGGAGAAGACCGAGAAGGTCGAGGAGAAGACCGAGGAGGCTGCTGTTGTCCCCGCTGTCGTCGCTGAGGAGCCCAAGACTGAGAAGGCTGAGGAGGCTGCCCCTGTCGAGGAGGTTGCTGCCGTCGCTGCTACTGCTGTCCCCACTGAGGAGGCTGCCCCCGTCGAGGAGGTTGCTGCTGTCGAAGTCGCCCCTGTGGAGGAGAAGGTCGAGGAGGTCGCTGCCCCTGTTGAGGAGGTCGCTGCCCCTGTTGAGGAGGTTGCTGCCCCTGTTGAGGAGGTCGCCGCCCCCGTTGAGGAGGTTGCTGCCCCTGTTGAGGAGGTTGCTGCCCCTGTTGAGGAGGTTGCTGCTCCCGTCGAGGAGGTCGCTGCCCCTGTTGAGGAGGTCGCCGCCCCTGTTGAGGAGGTCGCCGCCCCTGTTGAGGAGGTCGTCGCCCCCGTTGAGGAGGTCGCCGCCCCTGTTGAGGAGGTCGTCGCCCCTGTTGAGGAGGTCGCCGCCCCTGTTGAGGAGGTCGTCGCCCCCGTTGAGGAGGTCGCCGCCCCCGTCGAGGAGGTTGCTGCCCCTGTTGAGGAGGTCGCCGCCCCCGTTGAGGAGGTCGCTGCCCCTGTTGAGGAAGTCGCTGCCCCCGTCGAGGAGGTTGCTGCCCCTGTTGAGGAGGTCGCCGCCCCCGTTGAGGAGGTCGCTGCCCCCGTCGAGGAGGTTGCTGCCCCTGTTGAGGAGGTCGCTGCCCCCGTTGAGGAGGTCGCTGCCCCCGTTGAGGAGGTCGCCGCCCCCGTTGAGGAGGTTGCTGCCCCCGTTGAGGAGGTCGCCGTCCCCGTTGAGGAGGTTGCTGCCCCCGTTGAGGAGGTCGCCGCCCCCGTTGAGGAGGTTGCTGCCCCCGTTGAGGAGGTCGCCGCCCCCGTTGAGGAGGTCGCTGCCCCCGTTGAGGAGGCTGCTACTGAGGAGGCCGCTGAGGAGGCTGCCGAAGAGGAGGCTTCTGAGGAGCCTGCTGCTGCCGAGAAGAAGAACAAAAACAACAAGAAGAACAAGAAGAACAAGAAGAAGAACTAAATTACTAACACAACCCCCTACCTTTAGTTGTATATAGTATTTATTTTCCCTTCTTTTGTTTCCTTATTCTATCATGCTTGCTTTTGAGTTGTTAATCTCCATTCTTCATCTTTACTCTCCGTGTATCTCTTCTCCGTGTTTGATGACATCGTTTGTATTCGTGAGGCAATTGATGTTAATTAGGCGATCTATGTTTTATTTGATTGTGCTGTGCTCATATTCGCATTCGCATCTGAGGATTTATTCGGGTGTGCCACTTTGCGTGTCTTTAGTGCAGAAGTTCATTTTTTTGAATTTGTTCTTTCCGTTTGCCTTTGCTATTCTTTTTTTGTTTTGACAAGAGTGAATAAGTAACTGCAGATTGGCAGTACGTTTTTTTTTTTTCTAATTTTTTAGTAAATAAACTTATTAAAAGACCATATTTCAAATTATTTTTCTTCTAACATATCACTGGCAGTGATTCATAGCTCATGTTTCTTTCTATTCTTTCCAGCATGTAGCAATTCTCGCTCTAGGATTTTATCGATCCTCAGAAGGGAGACAATTGCGTATTTTAGAACTTATTGCATTTTTATATGCACCGCTTATTTGCGTCCTCTGATGTAACCCACACCATAGCTTCATTCATAATCCAACTGGCAATTTTGCTAAAATAAGATCCTTTCGACGAATGAAGAAGAGATTAAAACTCGAATTGGTTTACGAACTTACTAACAGTAATACTGCATACATGACTATGAACGGTACTGACTTTTGTATTACATATTCTGCCCCTTCGTTTATTCATATTTTGTATACCCATATAGTCAAGTATTATTCGTCGCGTCGCATACACATTACATTGCTCATTTTTAAACACATTCAAGTGAACATAGCGTTAGCAGATGAAATTCTAATTTTTGGGACGTACAAGCAAATAGACTAACAAGAGTATAACCTTCCAAATTCTATATTATATTGTGTTTATCCTAATTTCTTAATATTAAACAGAAAACATTTATCTGCAAGGAAACAATTTCTTTCAAAAAATATCCCATAACGCCTTCCGCATTCGAAGATTCATTCTTTTGCTTGCTAAGAACATTCGTTTTTCTCCCATTTACAATGGTAAGAAACATAAGATCAGTGTAGTCTGTTCTCACTGCTAAATCTGTTGTTATATGTATTTCTATTTCTTGTCAGTTAGCGTTTCTAACAATTTTTTTTGTCAACTCTATATTCTACATGCCGCATGTTCGCATACAACTATGCAGTCTACTGTTTCCGAGGATCCCGTCAAGGCTTTTGATGTCATCAGAGTACGTAATTATACCTTAACTACTGAGTTGCATACATTGACCTTATTCTTATTTCTATAAGTATACAACTATTTTTACTTATAAATGGTGTTGTCCTTACTAAATCCTTACTTTCTGTCTATTTATGCTGTATAATTCTGTCATATACTTGTACATTAATAACACACACTTACCAGCCCCATTCCAAATTCATATGGTACATATTTACATTTCATTTTTAACTAAATACCTACTCTATATGACAGTTCAAAAAGGCTCGCTTTATCATCTACCGTATTGTCGACTTGAAGATCACAGTGGACTACGTCTCCACGCGTAAGGAGACCTACACTGATTTGGTTGACCGATTGGAGGACAACCGCCCTGCTTTCATTGGATACGATTACGAGTTCCTCACTGCTGACGGAAGGCCCTCCGACAAGATGCTCTTCATTTACTGGAAGCCCCTCAACACTAGTCAGACTCAGCGCATCGTCTACTCCCAGGCTCTTCACAACTTCCGCAAGGCTATTGCTGGAATTGAAAGTCGCGTATGTTGTCTTTATTTTCTCATGCGCTTATTGAGTACACTCATTCACATTATTCTTTCAATCCTGTTCCTCTCCTCCTTTCAATCTTCATCTTCATGATATTCTTCTCTCGCCCTTGCCCTGTTTATCTACACTTTTGTTCATACTGTTTACTGCAATCAGTTCGCACACAAACACATCTCACCTAAGGATACCATGTCTTTCCATCCCTTCTGCTATTTAATTGCTCACAGGATGTCGAGGAGGAGGAGGAGATTATCGACTTGCTCAAGACCGAGGTTATCGACCAGAGACGTTTGTAATTTTGTAATTTTGTAATGATTATCCCTTTTTTTGTTGGTTCCCTACAGGAAACATATGTCTATATACATAGCCGTACTGAGGCGCTGTGCTGTGTGAAGTGATCCACGATTGATAGTTTGCAATCATCGCAGCATTGCGTGGCGTACATCTCTTTGTCTGTTTATTTTTTTTTTTAGTAAATTCAAGTGATGAAGTTACTTTTTATATTTTGTTTCCCTTCCTTTTAATATTCACCACTTTTTATTTACATTTTTCTCAACCCAGCTCTTGATTCTATCATGAATTGATTTGCAGTAAAGAAGAAGAAAAGAATAAACGCAAGAAAACATCATTAACTAAGAGATTACATCTGCTATGAAAGAGATCAAGCAAGATCTTTGCATACGGACACAAGCCATACTATTGCACTGAATAAATCACTACTATGACGTGACTTTTTACGGTTAAAAGATGAACAAGAGAAATTCAGAATTGCAATAGATAAATATTTTGAATATTTAATTTGCTTCTCTTTTTTCTTTCTATTCACTTAGAAGTCTTTATTATACTTAAGAGTAGACTATTTTCTAAAATCTACCATGCAAAATACTTACATCTAGTCGTTAATCACATCCCACACACCAATTGATTTTTTATTCACTACAGATTTACTCATGTCTATTCGTGAGAAGAAGGTTAGCCGTACTTTCAAGAAGGGGCAACAGGCAGATGATGCTCGCCAAAAGCGTCAGGATAACCTCACCACTCTCCGTAACAACGAGAGACAGGAGCAACTTGCACTCAGGCGTCGTACTCAGACTGGAACTACTACCAGAAATAACAGTTCCGAGTTGTTGGATTGCGTACGTTTTGTTTTTTTTTTAGTGAATTTTCAGTTCATGATATTTTTTACAGTCTTATGGACACTAGTTTTTTAACTAACTATGTTTGCAAATTCACACTTTATACCACACAGTTACATGAGCTTCCTACTCTTACTATGAACCTTGAGAGTGATAATGTCGAGCTTGCGACCAATGCAGTGAAGACTATTAGACAGATGCTTTCGGTTGGTATGCTACCTATTTTTTTTTCTTAAGATGTAGAGTTGGCTTGAGTTGGGATTGAATGCGATGATTAACACCCGCTCACCTGTTTTTTATCCACATTTAATTCCTATCTAGAACGCTTCCCTCCCATTCGTGCGATTATTGATTCCAACGTTACCCCTATCTTGGTAAAGTTGTTGCGTCACTCTAACAGCATTGTTCAGTTCGAGGCTGCCTGGGCTTTGACCAACATAGCTTCTGGAACTTCGGATGACACGAAGGCGGTTGTTTACTCTGGGGCAATTCCTGAGTTTGTGAACTTAATGGGATCCCCTAACAAAGAGGTGCAAGAACAGGCTATCTGGGCTTTGGGAAACATTTCTGGGGACACCCACGAGTGCAGAGATGCAGTGCTGAATGCTGGAGCTCTGCCTAGACTCATCGAAATCCTTCGCAAGACAGACCCTGCGACTGACATGAACATCATCAGAAACATCACTTGGACCTTCTCTAACTTCTGCAGAGGAAAGCCTCAGCCCGATTTCGATGCGATCAAGGATATTTTGATTGTCCTCTGTGAGTTGCTCGATATTAGCGACGAAGACACTCTCACCGACGCTTGTTGGGCGATTTCCTACATCTCTGATGATGACACTCTGGAGGAGGAGGAAGTGAGCGCGAAGGTGCAAGCTGTAATTGACTCTGGCGCGTGCGCTAAGATGGTGGGTCTGCTGTATCCCAATAACAACCCAGACTTTGATTTGTTGAGCGTGAAGCATCACCTGGTCACTCCCATTATCAGATCGATCGGAAACATCGTCACAGGAAACAGCGAACAGACCCAGGCCGTGGTCGACCTCGGAGTCACGAAGCCTCTGCTGCAACTCCTGTCCTACTCGAAGAAGTCTGTGAGAAAGGAGGCTTGTTGGGCTATCTCCAACATCACTGCAGGAACCCGCGAACAAGTACTCGCTGTTAAGAACGAGAATATCTTCCCTGCGTTGATCAACCTCCTCTCTCAGTCTGACTTCGAGGTCCAGAAGGAGGCCTGTTGGGCTATTTCGAACGCGACGACTTCTGGAATCCCTGACGTTGTGGATTACTTGGTCGGACAGGGTGTGATTCCTCCTCTCTGCAACATCCTCTCCTGCAAGGAAAACAGAATCATCCTCATCGTTCTCGATGCCCTCGATAACATCCTCAAGAACGCTGCTGATGACAGCTCGTCGGACAAGCTGAGGCAGTACACAGAGTTCATCGAGACCTCTCAGGAGTTGCCGCGATGGAAATGCTGTACAATACAAACGGAAATAGAAAGGTCTACCAGAAAGTCAGTGAAATCCTCCAGAAATACTTCGTGGATCCTACTGGCGAGGGGGACCAACAGATCGAGGATGCTAGAGTTGAGGGAGACAAGTTCGTCTTTGAATAAGAAGATTAGTAAGAGGATTTCTTACGCCGTATGACTTAATACCCCCATCTCTTCTCTTACCTTCCTCCCCACCTCTTCTTTCTCCCTTTTTCCCGCTTCGTTCTGCCTCTCCTCGTCTTCTCTTCGCATCTCCCTGACCCTACTATACTTTTCTCGATCCTGTCCCCATCCCGTGTACTGCATTGCACGAGCTAAACGTCTTTTTCTACTCTGCTCTCCTCTAATTTCCTCCCAATCTAATTGCTCTCAACCTGTTTATCTGTTCCTATTTTACCATTGTTTTTCTCCTTGCGTAGTATACTCTTCTTTCTTTTCAATTTTATTTTTAATTTAATTTTTTTCCCCTTTTTATCGTTTGTTACTATCTGTCTAACCGACTACCTTGCTTTTCTACCTTCTTCCATTTCAGTGTTTATAGTTTCTTTTTTGCTTGCATTCCGCTTGTTTTGTTTTTTTATTACTCCCTTTTAGTAGTTAATGCATTCGTTCATGTGCACTGTTTTTTATTGTGCTCTATTGACATGGGAATTCGATAGTTATTTGCTTGTAGTATACTATTCGAAGTAGTAGTCTAAACGTGACCATTTATGTATGCGCTAGCGTGTTCACGTAATAATTTATTTGTTTCCTTTCACATTCGAATTCTGATGTATATCTATATGTATAATGAATGTTTGTGATTGGGGTTCGTCCTGCTGTATCTACTTCATAAACCAATTGTTAACGATCTACTGCTCACTACAGTTTGGTCCATGAAAATGGGAAAAAAATATCAAGGTTTCACTATTTAGCTCACTTAAAACAAGAATTTTCAAATAAATAGCGAAGTAACCATATATAAGCTATATATATTTTTAAACTAGATAAAATTTCACGTTCAACTATGGTAATAAAAAATTAGTAAAACCCTTTATTGAATTTTCTTTTTGCTGATGCAATCGGGCACAAATTCCATGCAATGATCGTATAACTTCATGATGTTCCCGCGAGTCCTGGATTGCAGTTCTGACCGAACAAAGTTCACCACACCATCGAGCTTCGTGTGGAGATGTCTCCTGAAAGTGTATTTGATCTGAGCGAACAGTAACTCGATGGGATTGAGGAAGGGAGAGTAGGGTGACAAAAACTGCAAAATTACCCCATTCTTTGTGCACAGCTCCTGGACCTTCCCTTGCGCCTTATGGATCGAACAGTTGTCCATGATGATCGTCCACTGACGCCTGCTGTTCTTGTTCTTGATTTTCTCGATGACCGCTTCCATGTAGGCGTGAAAATCGTCTCCATTGACGGATGTGGTGTGAATCTCGAAATGGAACACCCCACCAGTCGTAATCGCGACGATTGCGGAGACTCGGCGGATCCCTGTGGGGAGATGAACATGCTGATCGAAGTCCTTGGGAAGCATGACTCGGATATTCTTGTCTCCGGGTTTGAATCCCACTTCGTCTATGAAAATGACATTGTTGAAAACTGGGTTCTCTTTCGCCAGTTCCTTGAACCACAGAGCATAATCATGTCTCTTCTTCAGAGTCGCAGGATGGCCCCAACGGAAGGGGCGAGTCCTCAGGGTCTATCATCCTCCATCCCTGCTCCTTAAAAAAGCGGTTCACGGTCTGTTTGGACGCCGTGATTCTGAGGTTTGCCCGCAGCAATGCAGACAACTCGCTCGCTGTGATGAAAAGATCGGTCAATCGCTTTTCGATCAGAAACTTCTTACATTCCTCATCCCCAAGGATGGTAACCATCTTTTTACGTTCAGGAGAGCCTGTTTCGTTCGTCCTCTTGAGAGCGGCGGTACACGGTTGATTTTCCGACCTTGAAAGTTGCCGCCAATCCCTTGACTCCGAGGCGACTTCTGTTTTTCACCATGTCGAGGGTCTCAGAAGGCGTAAGATGTTTCGATCTGGTTGCCGAAATCGTTCCATTCTTTCGAATATAGGATCTTGCCATTCTTTTGATTATGTTACATGAATATGGAGTCATAAATATCGTTCTTCATTTGTTAAATGTGTTTTTTAATTTTTTAAAATGTTGGATGTTTTTAAGTTAACTTTGAGTTAAAATAACTTGATAGATAAAAACTGTTTTTAGAGTATTAATCACTATACCTGATAACAGGTTTTATATTCTATAGGTTATGTATTTTTATGAATAATAAAATCTTTTAATAAGAGTAAAATCTGTTCTTTAGTTCCCCACCACCTAAAATAGACTTGAAGAAAAAATCTGAAACAGAGCAAAATTGTTGATTTTGAGTAGAACGTAATTTACACTATCAATACTTTACTCACATAAAACCAACATTTATCGATTCGTGTAGATAATTCAGTTTTATTTGTGATTGTGGAATAAAATCTTGTAAAAAGATATTATTTATCTACTTACAGCGACTTAAAGCATGGTTCACCCCCAAAAATATCCTATTCCCATTTTCTTGGACCCAATTGTATATGTGGTGTGCGTACGTTGTATTATGTAGCACGCGTCTTACTATTGTTGAGCCAACAATAGCTGCGAATATACAAAAAACCACACGCACACACAATTTCGCTATACCACACTTTAGCGTTGTTCGTTTTTAACATACACATATGTATGCCATCCCACGTGTTTCTAGGGTCATGATTCTTAAGAAAATATTTTTTCTACCTTACGGGGAAATTCATGTAACATACAACTGAAGGATTCTTTTTAGTCGACAGGGTTGTATTTATTTTTCAATCTCTTTGTTAGCATTTTTACATTTTTGGTGGTAAACGTTTCAAATACTGCTGTACCTTAATTTTCATGTGTGTGCCTATTATACCACGTTTTGATTTTCTTGTGCACGCTCACTGAGCATTGCCCAGCTAGCTATTAACAGGAAATAGTCCAGTTTCAATTTTCCTCTTTGCATTTTTTTAAAATCTATTCATAACACGCAAGAACGTGCGCACGTTCAATCATTTTCTAGTTATTTGATTATCCTAACTCTTCCATAACATATTTAAAACACATGTTTTGATTTTTCTTTTTATTTTGTTGCTCACACACAAACCAAGGTTGAATCTTTGAAACCTAAGAAAGAAGCTAGACCTTTGTGTTGCTTCAAAACCTAGCAAGATCTAATACATACACTTCGAAGCAAGTATTTTCTTTACCTATTTCAATTGTATCCAGTTTAATTCCTGCGGAGTAGCTCATGTTCAACCTTGTCGATTATGTGGTGCTGCGTAAGAAAACTCCTAAGCTATACTATATTGTATTGGCCCAGAGTTTAATATTCTTGACTACGTGGTTTGCTCACGCTGCTACTATTGTGCTGCGGAAACCTTTCAGCCTAGCAAAGATCCACATAGCCCACGATGTAAATATAGGTCTTTCTGAGCTGGGGATTCTCGACATTGCTTGCTACTTGCCTTTCTCCATCATGCAAATGTACACAGGTAGTCTAAGCGACAAACATGGTCCCCAGCTTGTCATGACTTTGGGACTCGTGAGTTCTGCTACAGCTGTTTTGTTGATGCACTTTTGTTCGTCTATGTTTGGACTCTCAACGTTGCTAGCTATTATGGGTGGGTTGCAGGCATGCGTACTCCCTGCTTGCATGAAGGCCTTGATTCCCTGGTTCTCCCCTGACCAGCGCACGACTGTGCTGGGGTTCTGGGGGACATCTTTGTCTGGGGGTGGGATGATCGGGACACTGATCGTGGTGCACGTCTTGGAGGTCTCGCATGCATGGAGAGACACTCTATTTTTCCCCATCCTCTTCTGCTTCGCTTCCGCTGCTGCTGCCTTCTTCTTCATCCGCAACCCCTTTCCCAACGAACTAGACCCCTCCGATGACTCTTCCGCCCTCAAGTTCTCTTTAGAACCGACTGTATCCAACCCGCGCGACGTAGAGTCGATGGGGAACATGGGTGATTGTATCAACTTAATAGACAATGTGGATGAGAAAGTGTTTTCGAAAGGGGAATTGGAGACGGTTAGAAAGGAGAGGGAGAAGGAGAGGGAGAATCTATGGGAGAGAGAGAGGGGGGATAAAGACCTGTCCTCTACACACTCCTCTTCCTCCATTGCCGTCCCTTTCCACTCGCTCTCCCACTCCCGCTCTCCCTCCCATTCGCACTCCCATTCGCACTCGCACTCGGTCTCACTCCCCCCGCGCAGTGTGTCCCCAATGGCCACTCCCACTCGCCCTCTTTTTCGATATGGGAGGTGCTGCGGATTCCCACACTCCTGAACCATACGTGTTGTTTGTTTCTGCTCAAGATGGTTCGCAACCTCTTGATCCTCTGGCTCCCGGTTGTTTTCGTGTCGGTGGGGTATGGGCCAAAGTACGCAGGTTTCTTTTGTATATGCTTCGAGGTAGGCAACATAATCAGCACGGCCTTCTTCGGATCGGTATTGAGGAGAATCTTTAAAGGTAGAAAGGTCCTTGCCGTCGCTTCTTACGCTATCATCCTCTCCTTTTCTCTCATTACCTTCCGCTTCATCCTCTTCCAAGGACACGAAGATGTGGGCATAGTCAAAGCATCTTCTTCTTTCTCTTCCTCTTCTGCCCCTGGACCAGTGGAGATGGGGGGGGCAGGAGGAATCGGGAAGAATATAAACGAGGACTTGACATTTTCTGCTGTCGAGAAACTAGATTTGATAGAGAAGGAGACAGAGAGAAAGAAACGCAGTGCAAATAATGGAGAAGTAGAGAGAGGGGGCAAAATGAAAAGTGGCAAGAGAAAGGGAGAGGACAAGGAGAAAGGGGAGAAAGATGGAGTGGAACAAAAGGGGGAGATAATAGAAGAGGCAAAAGGGGAGAGAAGGGAGAAAAGGGAGAGAAGGGAGAGAAGGGAGAGAAGGGAGAGAGAGAGGAGAGGAAAGATGAGAAGGAGAAGGAGGAGAAGGAGGAGAAGGAGGAGAAGGAGGAGAAGGAGAAGGGGGAGGCGAGGAAGGAGAAGGAAGCTGGGGTTGTGCTGCCTGGGATGAAGTTGAGCCAGGTGTTTGAGACTGTGCGAGAATACGGAAGATATGGGGACGGAAAGGGGGAAGGAAGGAGATGGAGATCAGAGGGAGAAGAGGCAGACAAGGATAAAGGCGAAGACGAAAACAAGGACAATGAGGGAGATGATGTGGAGTTTGCAGACGGTTACAAAGATGAGAATGTGAATCATTATGATGATCATGAGGAGGAGGGGGACGAGAGGGGTGGTCGAAATGAGGGGGAGGATGGGGAGGAAAAGGAGAGGATTGCTTCTTGGACTCCTACTGCTCGATTCCCGCAGAGCCTGCCCCCCCTTCTTCTCTCCGTCCGCCCTCCTCCTCCTCCTCTTCTTCTTCTTCCTCTTCATCTTCCTCCTCCTCATCTATTTCTGCCCCAGAGGAGGGTTGGGTGTTGGTGGCGGTGCTGATGGTTTTATGTGGAGCCGTGGAGCCTTCGTTCACGATAGCTAGCGTTATAGCTACAGAGCTAGGGGACTACCGAGGAATGGGAGTTCACGCCACGGTGTCTGGCATCATGAATGGAGTGGGGGCAGTGGGGGCAGTCACACAGGCTCCTGCTGTCTCTATCCTCGTCCCCCTCATCGGGTGGAACGGACTCTTCCTTTTCCTCTCTTCTATCGTCGCAGTCGCTTTCTGTGCACTCATATTTCCCATCATACACGAACACAAACTCATCTCCAAGACCAATGAGTTTTCCCTCGGCTTCTCCACATCATCTTCCTCCTCCTCCTTCTCCCCCTCCTCTGCCTCCTCCTCCGCCTCCTCCTCTGCGTCCTCCTCCTTCTCTTCATCTTCTTCTGCTTCCCCTTTCTCCCCAGCTTCCCTTTCTTCGCCTCTGTCGACTTTTTCTTCCTCAACTGTATCTTCGTCACTCTCCCCCCTCCCCCGCTTCGTTTTCCGACGAAGATGAGCTGATGATGGAGGACAACTCGATCAGCATGGTGTTGGATGGAGAGCTGGAGGAGGAGGAGGAACGAGGTATTTCTGCTCTCCACCAAACATTCCAAAGGAGTGTTTGAACAGACGTACATCCCCTCCTTCTTCTACCGTCTCCTCTTCCACCCTCTTCGCTCCTTTTCCTTCCTCTCCTTTTCCTTCATCTTCCCTTCCCTCTCCTCTTCTCCCCTCACCCCTCCTCTTGGCCCTCACCCTCCCTCTTCTGATTTATTCTCTCTCCTTCCCACCTCTTCTTTTACACTTCCAGTCTTGGAATTATCAAACCTCCATTTAGCTTCAGCTGAGCTTGTCGCTCTGCAGCACCTGCAATTACTCACTTATTTATTTGTTTCTTCAACGCTATCCTTTGTTTTTATTTCTCTCTTCTTCTGTATTCTTTTCAACTGTCCCTCTCCTCGTCATTCTCTCCCCTTTCTTTATTTCGTCTTACAGTGTAGTTCACACCACCAATCATTCCTATGCTCTTTCATTCTAATGCGTTTACTCTTTTTAAATGTTTTTTTGGTCCGCGCGATTCGCTCCACTTCTTTATCTTAGTATACGTACGAGTGTGCGTTATACACATGTAACATTAAAACACACTATATATACTTCAACTCAAGTTGGTCATTCATTTCCCTGTAATACCTAGCATTTTTATTGAGAAAGTACACTGCTGCCCTAGTTCAATCGATTTGTCGTTATTATAGATCTTTTATGCACTACGTATGCATACACAGACAGACGCAGGACTATGCTCGAACAGCAAACACACAACTAACGTTCTACTATACAAACATACAAATACATGCGGGAGACAGGCATATCCACTCCGTATTACATGTACATATACACGCATAAACACACACACACATATGCACGTACTCACATGCTCTCTATGCGATGCAGACGCCAGTGCTACTATACGAGCAACACACACGCGGGCACTACTAATTAATACCACGTAATCGCGCAACACCGAGGATGCTTACACGTACTCTTACTCACTAGATGTACACACATACACATTCACGTTCACATAATAGGTATACAAGTGAAAACATACATAGCTCTAAGAACGAGCATCACTGCAAACAACTCATGGAAAACAACAATGGATCCCAGGGGAAAGAGAGAAACTGAGACTGAAATAAAAATATTAGTGAGGAAAATGAAACAAACAAAGGAGGACATAAAAGAATAGAGAAAAGAACTATGAAAAGAACTATGAAAAGAAACGAGTCGATACTACCAGCGATAGGTGAGAGCATCAGAAGAAAAACAAACAACTCATTCGAGACTACGTGAAAAACAATAAATAAGTTATGAGTCCAAGAAAGACACAGGATTGGGGGAAGGGAAGAAATGAATAAGGAGAGAAGGACGTGCACACACACCGAGAAAGGAGAGGAGCGGTAGAAGAGAGGCAGACAAAAAGTAGACGGAGCTTTACCAGCGCTTCTTCATCGAGTCCTTACGCCTCTTGTTTCTTTCATCTCTCCTCTTCTGAACCTGGAAGTTCCTGACTCTCGCCTCGTCCTCCCTCTTCTTCTGCTCGTACTCTGCGGTGTACTTATCCAGGTCTCCCTTCCTTATCGGCCTTCCCCTCACGATCTCACGCATCTTCTCCCTCCTTTTCTGTGCAGGCGTCTTCTCCTCCTCCATCTTTCCTCTCTTCTTCTTGTCTCCGAATATCTGTTTACCTGCGTAAGGAGAAAGAGGCACGCGGGAGAAGACGTAGTCGTACTTGATCTCCCTGATCGTCTCCTTCTCCTTCCTCAGCTTAACCTCCTTATCTTTCTTCTTCTCCCTGTAGTTCTCGTCGAACCTCTTCCTCCAGTTGGACTCTCTCGATGGGAATATTCCCGCTCTCACCAGATTAGCCCTGGCCTCAAGCGCTCTGTCTACCCTTTCCTTAGATCTCTCCTTCCTCTTCTCCTCCCACTTCTCTCTCTTCACCTGATACCTGCGTTCGTTCTGCATACGCTCGACGATCTTCTGGCTGTTGACTCCATAGATGGCATCAGCGTTCTTCCTCATGGCAACCGGTAGATCGGGGCGGTATGAGTCCTTGTCCGCACTGAGATTGATAATCGGGCTTCCTTCGTTTGAAGCTCTCTCGATCGCCCTCGCCAGCACCACATCTCTCTTCGCAACGAGGTTAATAACAAGTCCGTCGTTGTTAGCCCTGGCAGTTCGTCCTGCTCTGTGGAGGTAATCGACCGCAGAGAGAGGGAAGTCGAAGTTGATGATGCGGGCGAGGTGTTTCGTATCGATCCCTCTAGCTGCGATGTCTGTGCACACCATGATGGTTCTCTGCCCGGAGAGGAACAACGACCAGTTGATCATTCTCAGGCGAGGAGGCACCGCTCCGTGGCATCCTACTACCGACATGCCCAGTTCGGATAGCGTGTGCTCCAGCATTCTACAACTGTCAAGCGTGTTACAGAAGATGATGACTGCCTTGCTCCTGTTGTCTGAGGGGGCGACGGGTGGTGGACGTACAAACTTCTTCACCACACGGCCCTTCTTCTCATCCTCCACCAGCTCAACAAACGATTCGGTCTCCCCACTTGCGTCCACCGCCTCTACGTCTTCGTCCTCTTCCGCCTCACCCCTTCCGTTGAGGTAGTACACATCCTCAGACAAGAGTCCCTTCACAGCCTCCAGCTTGTCGAGTCCAACGCGGATGAATAATTGTTTAAGAGACGTCGGGAGGCAGAAGGCTCCGGTGGCAGTAATGCGAGTGAGGGGACGGGGGTAGAACTTGTCTTTGTAGAGGGGCATGAATTCAGCGATATGAGATATCATGGATTGCGGAATCGAAGCTCCCACCCACGCGATCTGGATGCCCCGGGGGATTTTCTTTGGGAGGGGGATGGAGGGAACTTTATACTCTCTTGGGTGTCTTCCTGGACCTTTCTGGTGTTCCACCATGAATGTGGGCTCCAGGTTGGTGTCCTTTCGATGCAGCACACACGCCCTCTTCACGATCGGAGTGAAGATGTCCAGAAGCTCTTCCACAAAACCGTGCTGGGGGGCTACGACTGCGTCTGCCTCGTCGACAACGATGTGTCTCACATCAGAGACAAACACCTGCTCCAGTTCCATCAGCTTCAACAATCTCCCGGGGGTTGCCACCAACAAATCGACGTTGCGAGAGGGTTTGAAGACCACGTTGTACCTCAAGGCGAGGAGGGGAACGTGGACCTCTGGGTTGAAGGGACCGGATCCCAATCCTTTGACTGGGCGCAGCTTCAACAGCCATCGCATCTCCTTCTCTCTCGCCTCCTGTTCCAACTCTGCCTCCGATTTCTTCTGCTTCTTCTGTCGTACGATCTCTTTCTTCTTCCCGTAGATCGTGTCAAAGTCAAGAAATGCGGAGTCATCGAGAGATGAAACCGAACCCACCTTCTCTTGTGTCGTAAACAGTGCCTCTCCCTCTTCCCCCTCGCCCCCTCCCCTCAGATTGTCCTCGTCCGCATCCACACCCTCTTCTTGCCCTTCTCCCTCTTCTTGTCCCTCTCCTTCCTCGGAGTAAAAGTCTTCATCCTTTCCAGTCCTTGAGAAGCACTCATCCTCGTCTGTACGGTAAATATCTTCGTCCTCATCTGCCCTAGAAATATCTTCATCGCTCCTGTAGATATCTTCATCTTCGTCTTCTCCAGTCCTTGGGAACTCCTCATCCTCATCTGTCCTATAAATGTCTTCATCCTCATCTGTCCTGTAAATATCTTCGTCCTCATCTGTCCTGTAAATATCTTCGTCACCTCTATAAACATCCTTGTCCTCGTCTTCGTTCTTTTCCCTCTCCTCCAGCTCCTTCTTCTTAGCATGGACTCCCCTCTCTTTCCCCATAAGAAGAGACCCATTGAGCTCCACGACGTTCCTAAGTACATCATCTACCCTCCCCTCCTGAGCATACCTCTGCCATTCCTCGGGAGTCTTGTCCAACGTAGATTCGAACACTTCCTTTGCCTCGTTCTTCTCCTTCCTCAGCCTCTTCTTCCTGTCCTCATGGTCAATCCCATGTTCCAAGATATAAGCCTCTACAAGCCTTCTCACGCCCTCCACTTCGTCTGCGTTGTGAATGTCAAAACCAAGCTGGAGCAGAGCCCTCTTCATGAACCTCACCTGCTTATCGACCCTTGCCTTCTCCTTCTTGTTCTTGTAGCTGTCCTCTCCTCTCAGCATCTCCATCTGTTTGTGGATAGGCATTCCTCCCGTTACGATATCAGCCTTGAAGCGAGTCTCGCTTCCATGGCACAGGGTCTTGGATACTGCTAGCACTTGAAGAGCGAGCTCACGGGAAGGGACGATCACCAGCGCACGAGGTCTGTTGGGCTTAGAGCACACGCCCTCCCTCAACTCATCACGCACCATCTGTTGAATTATCGGAATTAAGTACGCATACGTCTTTCCACTTCCAGTCTGCGCTCCCAAAACCACGTCATCTCCCTTCATCAGAGCAGAGAACCCCAGAGATTGCACCTGTGAAGGCTCCACGATGTTGTGCTGCAATAGTAACGATGCTATGTCACGGGAAACGCCCATTTTCACAAAGGAGTTACTTTCATCCACCTTAGTAAATTCCTTTACCACCGGGTTGATTTTATTTGAGAGCACCGAAGTAATAGAACGCGTTTGAGTGGTGAACAGACAAGTTTGTTTGCCCAGAGCACTACAAGAGGCGTAAGCAACATCCGAAGGCTTCGATAAACTTCTGCTACAGCTACTTAACCTATATCCCGCAATACGGGATACAAATTGAGGAGCGCAGAATGCACGCCTAGATAATATTTGCATGTTCTTGTTGGAAGACAACGAAAGAAAAAACAAATATATAGACTGTTCAAGAACATATAATAGGGACAGGAGAGTTCAGATTAGCAACAACACTATATTGAATAAAGATAAAATAACAGTATTCCACAATATATAATATATAATAACATGTTTACACATATTCATATTGAAGTGCAATTGATAATGGAACAAAATATTTAAAAGAAGGAAAAGGTAGAGTTGATACTTTCAATACTGGGTATAAAAATCTGATTCAATTCCAAAAAGTTCATACGGATCAATACAATGATTCTAAATAGGTTTCTCTCATGTACGAAAGGAAACGAGTCGACTACTAATAGTCATTTAGGAGAACATACAAATACTATTATTTCATAGTCAATATACAACATGTATTAACTATTGTTGAACATAGATCTTAGAATGCATTTATCCACTTAAAAATGATATATATAGCTGTATTATGATAACAAAAATATATAAATAATGAAGTACACCATCATCCTTTAGTTAATATGCATGTAATATATTTATGTTAATATGCTTTTAGTACTACAGCAAAGTGATACTAATCATTCATATTTCTAATTATTTCAAGTTGCTTCACCAATATATGCATAGAATGCGAATACTATATCTCACAGAACATTCACTTTAAATTACTAAACATATGACCACTACAGAAGAAAAAACAAGTTGTCAATGAGCTATTATTTCTAAAGTTATTTTCACAGAAGCCTGCGTTCACGTTGTTGACAATTTCTGCGCATGTGTACATTAGCTAGTCCTCCGCATTTATCTTTCATTCTTTTGCATAAAACTAACGTTTTGATCATCTATACCATTCCATACCATATTATACACTGTGCCAGAGGGAATTTGTTGTTTTTAAAAGAACTAAACATTATGAACAGTACAGAGTTACCACATGGAAGGAAATCTCCAAGCAGTTCTACTTCGTCAACACCCATATCTCAAACATTCCGTTTGAACAAAAAGATTCTCTTTCTAAGCTGGACTTTCTACATGGAAATCCAGGCGATGATTTCCCATTAAGCCCCCAACCTCTTTCAATTCCATCTCCTCTGTCAACTCCTTTATTCTCTACATCCAGAACTATTCGCGCGTCTCCTCCTCCATCACCGCGTACCGTTCTCCGTAATGCATTAACAGACGACGAACTAGATGGCGTTAAATTTGACCATAACCTTCTTCATGGAGTAACTGTTCCTCATGTGGAGTCTGTTGCTTCTTTAGATGATGTACAGAAACATATGAACACTCTTTCCTTCAGTCTGGCAGCTGCTACAGAGAAAGTTGCCGATCTATCAAGCACTAGTATACACGAGTTGGTACGCACTCATATCGCTTTTATGAATTCACTACTTGTATTTCCATTTTATTGCTTTCGTTGTATGCCCAACCATACTTGCAATTTGCAGCAGAGCTTCCTTCCGTGTTGATTAACGAACGAAATTTCTTACTAATTATATCAGACCGAAGACTACACAGAGCTAAATGAACGTTCTCAAGACTTAGCAAACTCAGTTGAGACTTCACTTGATCTGGCTCAATCCTTCGCATCGAAGTGTGCCCACCTTGCTATTCAACTTCGAAACATTGATGCGTTCGAAAAAACAGTCATTGATATACACAAACAACTGCCTGCACTGGAGGGAAAGCTAGCAGCTCAGCTGAAGAAGTACGACAAGAGCTACAAGTAGAATATACATAGCAGATTCCTATTCGCAAGATAATGAAACAATGAAGGAGTTCCACTCTGTGTTCATTACTTAATTTTTGTATTTATTATCATTATATACGTAAAACTGAGTGAGCTTTTTTTCCGACGATAAATAAAAGAAGGACATCACACCACATATCCTGACTAAATTGAGAAAAGCTCTAGTTCAGATCCAGCGTTCAAAAAAAAAATAAAAAAAAGGAGACAAACTAAAGGACATGGAGGTGCAACGAGGGAGTGTGGAGAATCAGCGCATTCAATGCCTTAATACCAGCACCGAGTTACGGAACCGACGACGCAGACACTTAGATGTGTCCCTCACGACGGAGAGTTCCACGCACACGGACGGCACCCTTGTAGGCAACCTCCATGTTAGGGGCGATGAGACAAGCCTTCTCGAAGTCAGCGAGAGAGTCCTTGTACTTCTCCAATCCTTCGTAGGCCTGGGCACGACGGACCAAAGCCTTGACGTGGTTGGGGACGAGGTCGAGGGAAGCGGTACAGTCCTCGACAACGTTCTTGGGGTCCCAACGCTGCTGGTAGCACATAGCACGGTTGGAGAAGATGTCAGCGCGGATCTGCTTGTCCTTCTCAGAAGAAGGGTTCTCACACTGCTTCAGGGCGAGGGTGTAGGTCTCGATAGCCTTGTCGATCTCTCCAGCCTTGAAGAAGTCGTTACCCTTGATCTTGGTCACCTCAGCAGCGGTCATGGTGCTGTACATTCTCTGACGAGCGTCAGCGGCAGCCTAAACAATAAAACCATAGGAATAAAGCGACGTGATAGTGGTGAGAACTCCATTATCTAGGCAGAAACAAGAAGGCATTCGATTATCATTAATATTACACGAACACATTTTTAGTTAAATAAATTACCTGAGCGTAAGCAGCAATCTCAGGCTCAATGTTGGCAGCGTTCTCGAGGTTCTTCAAAGCCTCCTGGTACTGTCCCATCTCGAGGAGAGCCATTCCAGCTCTGTAGTATCCCTTGACCCAGTTGTTGTTCAAAGCGATAGACTTGTTGGCGTCACGGAGAGACTTGGCGTAGTCTCCCATCTATTTATGTCATCAAATAATATAATACCATACACGTCCCCATATTAGCTTATTTGTGCAATAACCCAGGGAACCAGCCTACATACAATGTACCTATCTATTTTATCCCTGCATTAAGCCCACGAAACATACCTTGAAGTAGCACATAGATCTGTTGGTGAAGTAGATGGGGTTCTTGGGGTCCATCTCTGAAGGGGGCAAGCATACACGAACACAGGAAGTTGTGTGTGTACATTTTATTTTAAGTTAGCATATGATTAAGATTGATGATTGTACGAAGCGAGCTGAATATTCATTATATCAGGTAAACTCTACTCAGTAAACTCCCGTAAACTTACCGGTAGCGTAGGTGTAGTTCTCGATGGCCCTTCCGAAGTCTCCCTATAATACACAAACCGTAGTTCCAAAATCATCGTGCATTAGCCTCACGTTGATTGTGGTACTCCAGAATTGACAAAAACAAACTGTTTCGATGAAAAGAGGAAAAACAAAATGCTCCGACTTACCTCTCTGAAGGCGTTGTTTCCAAGCTCCTTGTACTTCTCAGCGCACATTGTTTATTAAGAAAATAATAATAAGATCAAACAATTAAGTCTGTCTTGAAAAGGGAAACATTCAGAAAGGCATTCAGAGAGGATATTCAAAATGTTTCACATGTTTATGAATAAAGCTGAGAAAGTAACATACTATATATATATGAATATAATATCGAGTCTTTTATCCAAATTCTAGAATCCTCTCTCTCCTCCAGAACTTTTTTCATGCAAAAAATGAGAGGAAATTAAACTATGTTATACTTTTTGCTCATCCACTTATATTGAAACAATATTCTCTTTGAATATTCACGAGTTATTTTAAGATAACGCAATCTTATCTGTATGTGCAACTGCTCATATGCGAGATGCAACACATTCAGAGGAACTTTCTTCTTTACTCTTTACACTTTTTCTTCATATTGCATGCTCTATAATTCATTATCCACATATGTAAATATTGACTTGGAGACATTTGATTGAAGTTTCAGCAACTAGTTATTGGCATTCTTTAGCACCCCCTCTACATTCAGTTGCACAAACTCACATTATTTCGATACAATAAGAATTTTTGATATACCTATTACTACACCTTGCTCTTGCTCATTTTGTCTTTCTCATCCACTATTAGTTTCAAGTTCTTCACATGTTTCTAGTTCGTAAGCTATAGTTGACCATTGTTACGTCTTCAACGTGCGTTTGTACACAACCATGCTATAAAGCTATATTTTCAATTATACTAATAGCACACTATTGCTCACGCTCATTTCCACACTGGAACACATGCTGTTAGATTCTCGCATTGAACTTTTGTAAGTCAAATAATCAGCACATGTGCACTTGTTCCAATTATAGATGATACATCGCAAGTTGGCACGCTACAGTATGTGAAATAAAGAACATCTTTCGTGAGAGGCCAAACATGTATACTAAAAAATAAATGTTCCTTTGCTAGCATAGTCATTTATTTCAACACTACATTACACACTTACTTTATTTTAGAAAATAGTCGAATACACCATGCGTGCAAAAGTATTTACAATTCCTTGAGCTTAGCCACCCATAACGTTTGGAAACGCGAATGCACACTACTCTGTGCTATTTTTTCACACGAGGCAGCATTTTAGTAGGCAAGGAATTCTATTTTATACTCGAAAAGAATTACATATATAGATGAGTCCCACACCATCGTATTTTGCTTGTTGTTAAAAATGAGCAGTTGTTTCCTACCTGTTCCATGCAACACAAATATGCTTCATTGAAAATGTGCCTTTTGTATTGAAAGAGTGAGCGTGTCGATGAGGATGGGTTTGAACTATTGCTTTAGTATTTATTTGCAGAAGCTCACGTTCTTCCTTGTTACCTTGTTTATTTGTTAGGCTTATTAATTACCACCCTGTAATTCATATGAATTTAGTTTATGCACCTCTTGTTTTGATATCAATTTAAGCATCCCAAAACACTTACAGATTCGTTATGAAGCAAGCCTGATCATGTCATTTTTTCTATACACATATCATGCTTTGAGCTATTTCTTGTTTGTCGTTATACACGCAACCCCCGGGAATTTATATTCATGTGTCTTTAAGTTTGCACGTATTCAACTGCTATCTGCAAACGTTTTAAACTCTTCATTTTTTTGTCCTTGAGACCGTTGATTTTTCACTAACGCTACTTCGAACGTTCCATTTACTCTCAGACCCTTTTACATAAGCCTTTCTTGCAGTTTGATATCTATCAAAACATTGTTTAACCTAAAATAATGTTTAAAGGGCATCAAACTCGTTCTACACGTTCATCTTCGAACGGCGGAGGACCTCCTTTTCTTACCCGCCAAGTTAGTTCACTTTCTAATAATCGTCCTAAACTAGCGCCTCAGAAATACCTTCAACGGCAAGGCAGTAAATTAGAGGTACATATGGTATCTGACAATATAACAGGCTTGCATGTTTACTCTTATTTGTCTCTTTATTTGCGTTTTATATTTTCTATGGAGATTGCGCATGTTTCATTTTGTGAGTGCACTTTTTTTCTCTTTTTTTTTCTTCTCGATCTGTAGTGTGCTGCTACGTTCATAGATTCCTTGCATTCAATTTTTTTTCGTATTTGAATTCATTTGCTTGTTATGCTTATTCCTTTATTTCTAAAAAAGCAAAAGCAAACAAAAGCTGAAGTAGCAGTTGACCCTGCTATTAGGCTGAATAAGATAATGAGCGAGATAAGGGATACTGAGAAAACGTATAACGACGATTTGGATGTGCTTGTCGGCAGATTTTTGGAGGTACGAAATTTAATCATTCATGCTAAGCACCTTGACTGCGTTTGCTTATTTCTTGAGATAACAAGTTCATACCAGCTAGCTTGTGTAATTTAATGTATCATTCATTTCGTTTTCTTTCGATCCTTTTCTTGTACAGCCTTTGGAGAAGCTTGCATCTACTTTGGACAAGACAGACTTGGTCCAGGCTGCCCGTGTTTTGAAATCAAACGTTCCCCAAATTCTTTCTTTCCACAAAATTTTGCTAGCAGAGTTTTATGGGGATGAGAATGTTGTGGATTTTGCAGACACATTCATCAAGGTAAACACGTTTTTCACAGAACTAATACTACACGTGTCTGCTTCATTAGTTATACTTCGTATGTATCTAGTGCCTTTTAAAGTGAACTCTTTCTGAGTGCTAACATAAGCCGAATGCATCCTCCACTCCGGTTTCTATGATTCATCTTATTCTCCCATCTTTTTGCTCTCCTCGTTCTTCCCCTATATTCTATTCAGTACTCGGATTTCTTCAAGATGTACATGAACTTCATCAACGGGTACGACGATTGCCTGAACTCTTTGGGAGTGCTGCGCACAAACAAGAAATGCAACCAGTTGCTGGAGGACGCAAGGAGTGCGAGCAAGGGAAGGGACGTAACCTCTTTCATGATCACACCCGTGCAAAGGATTCCCCGCTTCGAGCTCTTGCTGAAGGAGCTAAAGAAGAACGTGCCCGAGTCGAACGAGGACGACATGCAGAGACTCGACGCAGCGCTGGACAAGGTGAAGAAAATTGCAACAACGATCAACGAAAACAAGAGGATCGCAGAGAGGAAGTCAAAGTTCATCGAGATCTCAGTCACTCTCCACGACCTGGAGAAAGAGCTGGGCAGTCCTCTCCTCCAGGCGCACAGACAGTACGTGATGGAGACGGTGCTGAACGAATTAACTGCGAACGGGAAGTTGAAACCGAGGAAATGTTTCCTGTTCAACGATTTATTGATTGTGGCGAACGATGACTTTAAGGTCAAAGATTGCATACACATTGACTTCTGCTCCGTTGTGAGCGAGGGTGTCGTCTTCTCTTCTAGAGACTCTTCGTCCTCCTCCTCCTCCTCCGCCCTCAGCTCCAACGGAGGGTCGCTCACCCCTTCCTCCTCTTTCTCCGTCCAGGTCGTGATCCCCACTTCATCCCCCACCAACGGTTCTCCCTCTTCCTCCTTCTCCTCGCCCACTTCCTCATCTTCTGCTGTTGCTTCGTCCTCCGCCGCGTCACTCTCTGCTTCTCCTCCTCTTTCTCCCCCTTCTCCGGTCTTCAAGCCTAAACAGTCTTTCTCCGAGTCCTGCTCATCGTCTTCCTCCTCCACCACTCCCTCCACATCCACCTCATCCTCATCGACCTTTAGTACTTTGTCTTCCTCTGCAGAAGACTCTCGCACAGGCGATGGGGTGTGCGGAACAGAGGCGAGCGACTCGGAGAGGGAATCATCGTATTCGCAGTCCCCTGACATGACGTTCGAGGTGCACTGGAAACCCTCTTCGGGAAGGAACAAGAACAAGGATTGTGTGTTGGTGTTGCAGTGCTCATCGATCGAAGTAAAACACGAGTGGCTCAGTTGCATCTACAAGGCGATGGAAGATCTCCGCTCCATGAGGGAGCTAAGAGAGTCCAGACAGAGAAAGAACAGCGATGTCGTCGACGAAAACAATATCATCTCAGCTTCATCGTCCTTTTCCTCCCCCTTACCTCTCGCCTCCTCCTCTTCCATCTCATCCACCTCGCTTCTCCCCCTCGTTGACGAATCCACCTCCGCGTCGCTCTCCCTTTCACACTGCGTGAAGGAGGGTGAGGAGGAGGACGACGAGAACGACTCGGACCAGAAAGAGAAGGGAAAGAAGACGAGGAAGAGTATAGGACAAAGAAGAGTCTCTGGGGAGTCTAGAAGAAGGGACAGCAGGGGAATGGAAACCGATGGAGCAGCAGACAGTGGGGAGAAGGAGGTGGAGGGGAGGACGGATGGTGAGGGAGAGGGAGAGGGAGAGCACCATCTCATCATTCCCCTGGACCCCATCCACCCCCTCACCTCCCTCCAGCTCTCAATGCGTCTGCTGGGTGCCCTAAACAGAGCGGATGTTACGCTAGCCAAGACGATCGGCAAGAGGAAGACAGCGCCACTCCCGGCTCTCCTCGTCGTGGAGGCAGTCGCTGTCGCTATCAACTTTGACGCCTCTAAGAAAACTCCCCAAGACACCGCCTTCTCTTCCGTTCTTGCGCCCCCAGAGCCCCCTCTGGGTACGAGGTGGGGCTATCACTGCTGATGAAGTCAAACTTTCTTCACTTCATCACACAGTTCCACTCCTCCGTTGTTGCTGAGTATAGGCCCGTCCTACACGAATATGACATAGACTCCCCCTCTCTCCCACATTCCGCTCCCCTTTCTTCGCCCTCCTCCTCCTCATCCACTTCGTCTTCATCTTCTTCCTCAACGAGCAATTTGGAGGATAAGCCAGTGGGACCGGGAGAAGGGGAAGAAGGAGATGGGGACGATGAACAGGACAAGGCCAGCGCTTCTCTTCCCCTCCTCTCACCTCCGACGGCACTCGCCTTGCCTCTCTCCTCCACCACGAGAGCTTGATCTCTCTCTCCACAAAAACTTGGAAACAGGCACAGAGTATCTTAGGAGACTCCAAACTTCTCCTTTGTCTTTTCATCTGGGTCTCTTCCCTCTACTCCCTCCAGTTCTCTCCTCCCCTCCATCCCACCCCCAGGGCTTTCTTCTCCTCTCTCACTCACGCTCCTTCTCACAAGAAAAAGCCATCCATCTCTGTCTCCCCCTCGTCAGCAGCCTCCTCCACCTCAGCTTCCTCTTTATCTTCCTCTTCTTCCATCGCACTCAAGAAGAATGCTCCCAGGCCCTCTTCGGCTCGGCCCCTATCCTCTCGCTCTCCCTCTGTCTCTTCCTCTGCTTCCCGACCTGCCTCCGCTAGGCCAAGACCTCAAACTTCGATCATCCCAGAGGACAACCTACTCTCCATCAAATCATCTAGTATACCACCTTCTATGCTCACCAGGAATAGGCCATCTTCTTCCTCCTCTTCCTCTTCCTCCTCTTCCTCTTCCTCTTCCTCCTCTTCCTCCTCTTCCTCCTCTTCCTCGCAGTCCTTGCCCTCTCACTCCTCTCCCTCCTCCCCTCGCTTTCTTCTGTGTCTGCTTCTGCCCATGCGTCTTCATCCTCCTCTTCATCTTCCTCTTCTTCTCACTCTATCTTGAGAAAATCTCTCTCTTCGAGGCTTACTCTCCCAACTTCACACCACTCTCCCTCAGTTTCTCCTTCCTCCATCTCTTCCTCCTCCTCTTCCTCCTATTCTTCCTCCTCTTCGTCAGCGGTTACTTCTGCTCCCCTTCCCCAATGCAGTCCCCCTCCTACTCCTCATCTTCCTCTTCTATTGCGACGAGATCTTATAAGCCCAGAGCTAGCATAATTTATACCTCCTCCAAGTTCTTTGGTTCTAGTTGCTCCCCCTCCAACTCTCCTTCTTCTCTCTCCCCTCCTTCTGAGATGTCTTCGCTCTCCACACCTAAGTCAGGTACGTACACTCATTACGAAGCAACTGGGATATACATATATACATGCATACATACACATACACTTATATACATACACAGACACAAACACTCACACATACATACACATGCATACATACACATACATACACATACATATTTACATATATATTTATACACATGCTTATGTGTACTCTCCCACATTCTATCTTCTAATCATTCTCTCCCTTCCTCTCTCCCTTCTTGTCTTCCTTCCTCTCTCCTTTCTTCTCTTCCTTCCTCTCTCCCTTTCTTTCACCCTTCCTCCGCTTTTCAGGAGCAAGACCCCTTTCTGCCCATCCTTCCTCTGCCCCTCGCCTCGCCAAGGCTTCTTCCCTCTCCTCTTCTTCGGTCTCAGCATCCAAACTCTCCCTTTCCCACACCTCTGCGTCCCTTCTCCCTCTGCTTCTCCTCTCTCTTCCCCCTACACCTCCTCTTGCTCCTCTTCTTCGCCCTCCCCCTCATCCTCCCCCTCTCCTTCCCCCTCTCCTTCACCCTCCCCTCTACAGTGATTAAAACTGAGCCGAGGACTTCTTCTGCTTCCATTGCGTTCCCTGTGGCTTCTAATATCCCCAAGTAAAACACCCCCTCTCCTCTCCCATCACAAGTGAAGCGATATTTCTTCGCTCAGCTGCCCCTTCTCCCGCATATCTATACGCACTCACGTTACTCATAATTTACCTTTCTTGCTCTCCTCTCTGTCCTCTCGGCCCTCTTCTCTTCCCTCTTTATCCTCTTTTCTGTCCTCTTCTCTTCCTTATCCCTTTCCCTCTGCTTCGTACTCTCCTGACCTATCTTCTTCTATCTCCTCTTCTTTCATCTGCTTGCTCACTTTCATTTGCCCCTCAGTATTCGCTTATTCTTCTCCTTTCCCCTCCCCACCCTTTGACTTTTCTCCCCTAACACCTTCCCCTTTCCTTTGGGATGGCTGCACTTTTAAAAATGGGTTATATACGTGTAATAGTGTATATCAATTTATTTTATTATGGTATTTTCGGAATTAGATGTGAATCAAATTCTACTATATTGGTATTGAGTTTGTATAGATATATAGACTGAATATAGATAAGTAGGGTGCGTTATGGGAGGAAGAGGAGGGATACACAATTTCATTTAAGTTTCATTGAGTTATATGCCATGTAATTTTATGTTCTCTAATCTCATTTCAATCAATGTGATCTTTCCTTCCCTCTTCTCGTCCTCTGCTTTCACCTTCTCCATTGGAGTCTTCTCTCCTGTTCTCTATATACCCCACTGATTGATACACATTAAACCATTTTTTTCTAGTGCCTCCAACCCCTTCCCCCTCCCCTCCTCTTGCTTGTCTCCCCTGTCTCCCATAATCACCCCACTTTACCCCCTCCCCCTTCCGCTGATAAGCGGTGTTTAAAACAGTGTCTTTGTTTTTAATTTTGTACCTTATTTAACACTTTTTGTTTGTTTTTCGTTTTTAATCGAAAGCGCTTTATTTTTCATTTTCATTTTCATTTTCATTTTCATTTTCATTTTGATCTTGATTTTGATTTTTCATTACTGTTATTATTATTTGTGTATTAGTGGCGTATTGTTTGCGTTATTTTTCTTTTTCTTTTTCTTTTTCTTTTTCTTTTTCTTTTTCTTTTTCTTTTTTTCATTGTTCTTACTGCTTTCATTTTTGTTTTCTTCGCTTTCCCCTTAAATCCTATCCCGTGCTTTTGGGCTTTGTGGTTGTTTTAATGGTAATTTTGTTTTAAATGGTTGTTAGTCTCAGAGTGAGGTGTAGTAAGAGTGTCCGTGATGGTGTGTGAGGTCTATGTGCGTTATATTTGAGGTTTCCTAGTTGTTTTGCGACTATGGTTCTTTCTCTCTGTCTCTACTGCCTGCCTCTATACCTCTTATTTCGCTTGCATGCGCTTCACTTGTTCGCCACGTGCTTTTCACTCGCTTTTCTCTTGCTTTTCACTTTTGTTGTTCATTTATGTGACACGCTCTTCGCACTCCTCGTCGGCTGTCTTGAGCCTGTGTCTAATTGGGTTAATTGATCACACACTGTGCACCTGTTCTTGTTTTCCGGCCTTGATAGTATTTTAGTTTACTTTCTCCATTCCCTTCCTCTGTATACTTCTACATTTCTATATTTCTATCGGTTCTATCGCCACTGTATTTGTTCTCCAGCGAGGAACGCACTGGTAGTTCTCTAAGAGGGTTGAGGAGCTATCTCCCAGTCTTTGCCGATGCTTCTACTTTCTAGTTCTCCTAGCTGTTGTCTTCTCTTTCCCACTCGTGCTCTAACATGAGTTATTCAATGTCTTGCATTTAGCGTTCCTTTTACCTGTCTTTCTTTTCTTTTCTTTCATCTTCTTTTTTTCTTGATATGTTTCCTTTGTTGTGTTCGTAAGCTCTGTAATCTTCATTCATTTTTCTTTGTTCTTGCCGATGTTGATTTTAATTTTTGTTTGTTCCTTTTCATGTTAATGCTCATCTTCCACGTATTTCCCTTGCTTTTTTTTTTTTTTTTTTTTTTTTTTAATTTTTGTTCATTTTGCTCCAACTAGTTCATTTGTCATCATTCCCTTCCTTCCACCTGTGTTATTTCCGCCCCACTTCCTCTTCTTCCCACCCAAAGTTATCTTTTATTTTTTTCTCTCACCACTACCGCTTTCGCTTTGCTTCTCCCTCTTCTTCCCTGCGTTTCTTTCAATTCCCTGAACGCGTTGGTGTCCCTGAGACATCATCGTTCGATCCGATATGCGATCACTTCCGACCTAACACTCCACTTCCTCCATCCCACTCACCCTCACTCACACTCTCTCTATACTCTTTTCTTCCACCCTCCTTCCTTTCTTGAGTGTCTTTCTGTAAAACGCCGTGCTAGTTCTTGACCTATCTCCATCGTCTTCCCGCTTTTCGTTTCCTTTGCCCCTTACGTCTCGGCTCTTCTTCGCCTACCTGTGCTCCCTTCCCTCTGGAAAAGCCTTTTGTTTCTCTTTCTTTATAGGGAACGCACGAACTGACCACACCGCGTGTTATTTTGAACATGTTAATATGTAGTATTTGCTCACTTTCTCATTCACTTGTGTCTGTTTCCTTTCGTGTTTAGTGCTCGCCATGCGTTTTTTTGGAAGTATGAGTGCACAGATTCCAGATTGTTCTTTTCTGTTTTGTTTTCGTAAATGCAATATTTATTAACATTAAAACAATAAATAAAAGTATTATGATATTCTACACTGCGCTATACTATTTCCACCGTGCTTTCTACTTGCGTAGTGGCATACCATCTACACACCACCACACCACTGTTATTTCACGTATTACACTGTGATGTGTGTGGCGAGGGAAATCACATGACTCGATTGCCTTTCGAAATCGTAACAACTAAACAACAAACAGAGAGATGCCAATAAAACACACATGCGGTTATTTAAAAACCAAGAACATGTTAAACGGGCAGAAGATGCAGCTGTATGGATTTCTTGCAGAGAGATGGTTTGAGTAACGTAGCGATGACAAGAACAACGCAACACACACATCCGTTGTATTGAGCAACAGAGACATACAGAACATATACTCACATGCGAAAAGATAGCACGATGTACGATCGATATGTATCTTAAACATGTAAACAAAAAGAGTTGAGCAAACGCCACACAAACACACATAAAAACAACCACTAAAACAAAAAAGATATGTACTGTGTATAATCTAATTAAAAACCATACGCTACACACCGTTCTTCTCTTTCCCTCTCTTTGCCTATCGTCCCTTCGCTCCCCTTCACTCTGTCGCTCTCCTATTCCTTCCTTCTTCACCCCCTCTCTGAACCGACTACTCTAAGCGGTGTTTCTTCCCAGAACAGGACAGAGTCAACTCACCCTACCACCCCTGTCCTCTCCCCATCTTACTTCCTCGACTTACAAGCATTGCAGTCCACCTCTGAGTGTTTCCTACAAGCACTGCAGTTTCTGCAGAAGTCCTTATTCCATTCCATGATCTTGAGCGTGGAGCTTCCAGGTCCCTTGAGTGCTGTATTGGCCTTGCTTTGAGGGTCGTCCAAGATAGAGGGCCCTCCGTGTCTGTGCACTGCTCCACAGCCAGCGCATCTCCACGCTTCGTCGACCGCGACGGCAGTCTTGGCCTTGTAGTCAAGGTTTTTCATCATCTGCTCCTCTTCTATCGTCTCCTTCATCAGCTTCATCCTCGTCTTGAGCTTCCCTGTGAGATCGGTGAGGATCTGTTGATTCTTCACCTGCCTCTCATACTGGCTCATCAAGTCATCTGCGAAGCGAATCAGGAAGTCCTGCTGCGTGTCGAACAGGTCTTTATATGAAGAGGGGAGGAGGAAGAAGGATATGACGAAACTCCACTGGAGAAGGTGGTACGTATCTCTAAGAACAGTGACAATCCCGAGCTCATCCCCCAGCAAAAGTTTCTTGCTGTTCTGTCCCGTAGAGGCAGCCTCTTCGTGGTCTCTGAGCCTCTGCTTCATCTCCTGGAACACATCTCTGTACATCTCGAATCTCTCTCGATAAAACAACAGCTTCTGGGTTTCCTTGCTTTTCTTCTCCATGCACTGTTCTTCCGTCGTCTGCAAATAAGTTTGGTGGGTAACGAAAAGATGGGGGAGGTGGTAGTAGGAAGAAGAGCGGACGCAGGGAGAAGAGATGGAGTACGAGAAATAAAGAGAGAGGGAGGGGGGAATGAGAGAGAGAGGAAAGGAGGAATCAACATAAAACAATACTGGTTAGACATCAGTTTGAATACTAATACACCAAGAGACGATCGGACTATAGATGAGATCCAGGCATAAGGCACAAGACAAAACACTCGAACTAATCATACCTCTTCCTTGGCTTCATAGATGTTGCACTTGTAGAACCCCCCGTCCCGCTGTTGTGTTTGTTCCAGGCTTCCTTGCAGAGCCAGCAGAACTCGTGTTTGCAGTACGCACAGACCATGTGGTTGCAGTACCTGTCTTTGCAGATAGGAGTGTTGCACTTTGGACACTTCTTTGTTGTCGCTAAGATGAAGTCCACCGAGGCCTGGTCGCTCGTGCTTTCGAGGATGAAGTTGTGGACAATGTCGCAAGGGGCGAGAGAGTGCGAGTCCTCCCCGCAGCAGAGGCACATATCCGTTCCACATGAGCAAGTGAACTCGTACGCTGCGGGAGTGTACAACTGGATGATGCGGTCGCACGAAGGGTTCCTGCAGTTGTGGAAAGTGGAGTTTCCTCTGATCATTTTCTGCGCAGTCCACTCGTCGTATTTCTTCTTTAGAGGGGCGTCTAGGTACTCCCTGACGATTCTCCTTGGGATGGGCTGGGTGCACATGCATCCGCTATTGCTCTGGTGCGTGCAGTTGGCCTTAGAGCACGAGATTGCTGGACAGACCATATTCAGTGCGGTAAACATCCTGGCTTCGACCGTTCCGTTTATGAAGAGATATGCGTAGTCTTTGCAGATCGAATGCCCACATGCGAACGATTCCGAGTCCTTCGCGCGCAGGTCCTCTTCGTCGCAGAAGGGGTCCGCACATTTCATGGAGCGAAGACCCTTCCCTGGGCCTCGGTAGGGAGGGTACTTCGGACACGATAAGGAAGAGGAGGAGGGGGAAGGGGAGAGGATGGAGTAGAAGTAGAGGTAGAGGCGGTGGAGAGAGAAGGTTCTTTGCTCTTCGAGTCGTCTTCGTCCTTTTTCTCATCTTCTTCTATCCCCATCAATGCTTCCTCTTCCTCCTCCTTCGCACGAGCCAACCACGCCTGGGGACTATTGATTCCGCTCTTCTTTCTGTTATATACATACACATACACATACACATACACATATATCCATATCCACACCCACATATACACACACACACAAACATATAGACATTCATATAAATATAGACCATACATTGAGACGTATCAAGTTAGAAAAATAAGAGAGACGGAGATGTAGCAAAGATAGATTATGCATGGGATTGGGTTCAACAGAGACCATCACTCTTGTCTCTTGCTAATTATAAAATCCTCCTCTTCCTCTTCCTCTCCTCACCCCCACCCCCACCCCCACCCCCACCCTCACCCTCACCCTCTTCATCCCCTTCCTCTTACTCTTCTCCTAGTTGCGATGGGAACATTCCTCATTGACTCCGCCCGACTCACTCTTTCTCCCCTCTTCATTAGCTTTCTGCCCGACCTACGTCTGCCCCATACGGGATTCGAACAAGCAAACATCCTTTCCATTCCCATTTCTTTCATCCCTACCCTATCTCACCCCCTCTTACTCTCATCCCTCTCTCTCACCCTCTCTCTCCCTTTTTCCTCCATCTACTCAGCGCCCTATCCCGACCTTCTCTCTCGCCTCCACCCTTCCAACCATCCACGTCCTGTTTACCACTCCTTCCGCCCCTATCCTAGTTCCCTTCCACCTTCTCTCTGACTCGTCCCTCCTCGCTCGCTCTTCGCTTCTCCCTTCTCTCTATCTCTCCTTCTCTCTATACTTTGCCACTCTCTTTATAACCCTCTCTTCTTCCTATCACTCGTTGTTTCCTCCCTCCCACCTGCCCCTTTCTCTTCCCGTACCTCGTTCTACCTCTCATTCCCTCTCTCCACCTCAGCCATGTCTTCTTCTCTTCTTCAGCTACACACACACTCCCTGTCTCCCCTTACTCGCACTCCTTTTTACCCATCACCCCTATCCTACCCCCTTTTTTCCCACCCTATTTGTTCAAACCTCCTCTTTCCCTCGCTGCCTCCAATCACTCTTCAACACGCTCACCACGACTCCTATCCCATTCTATATTCACCCTCCCCTCCCTTCATTTTCTCCCCTCTTCTAACATTCATTCTTTTTCCCCTTCTCCCCCTTCTCCTCCTTCTCCCCTCCCCTTCATTTTCTATTTTCACCACCTCTGTCGGCCACCAAACTAAACAAAAAATTAAGCAGAAAAACAAAGCAAACAATGGTGCAATTACTACTGCATATTCCCACGCCAGAGTGGACACTCTCGCACGAGAATGTATGCACATCAAGTTATAAAATATGATTGACTAACCTCACTTCCTCCTCTCCTATGCTGAACCACTCTTCGATGAGCTTTGCATCGTCCCATTCGTAGTAACGAAGAAGACAGTCCGCGTCGTCCTCAGTTGTGAACAACGTCCGAGTGACTCCAGAGATCATAGCAGCCTACCCATATGAAAAATAAACAGAGACAAATCAGAGAAAGTAAGATACGAGACATTACACAAAATGCAACAAGAGACAGGGGGGTGTGGAGGGTGACACGAAAAACAAAGAAATCATCTCACAAACATCACACACACACAAAAAACATTGAACCACACACATAAGTACAGAAGACAAGACGATATGACATACAAACATAAACAAAACGCAAGAAAAGCATAGAAGGGACTTACGTAGATTTCCTCCAAGTCAGAGACGTCGATGATCCTAGGAGAACCTGTGATACGACCACTGAAGGGCACATACTCATCCTCATCCTCTTCCTTCTCTTCCTGACCCATATCCATACACACATCACATCCCTATACATATAATACACATCGAATTCCATGAGAGACCATATATATAGGGGTGGATCAATACATGCGAGTATAAGCAAGAGTTCAAACAACACAATTCCTCCCTTCAGAAGAAAAATACACACACACACACACACACACACGAGTAACACACAACATACCTCTCCTCCACACCACTCACATACTCCATCATCTCCTCCATCTAACATATTCACAAATCCATTGCAATCTTCTTCCATTCTGAATAAATCAGCGATAGTAGTTGCTCTTTCTAATTGATACGCACTTGAGCAGTCACTTTCTCAAGAAGCTGATTATTGCATTATCCACACCATAACCAATCCATATAAGTATACATGCCCATGAAAAAATAAAAGAAACAGTTAGTGATCAAAGGTCCAGTAGCAAAAGATGCACAATAATATGTTAACGTGCAAAAGAAAACTGGTATGCACATGCACACACTAAATAAGGAATGCATAAGCAATTCTTAAGGAAAAAAGCAGGGAATATTCTAGAAACAAACACGAGGCAAATAGGTCCATATAACAGAACATTAAGCAGTATATACAGATTTCAAATTCATTAGTGCATATGACTAAGCTTTCGAACAAGTTAATCCTGTTTATGATCACGCCTCATATCACCTCCTGGTGAATTAAAATTCCTCCTACTCCAATGCGAAAAGCATATAAATACAAAAAGATAACGCCTCAAACCAAGCTAACACAAAGACGTAATACGTAAATAAACTGTTTGTTCCACATTAGATATGTTGCAACTTCTAATATGAATAAAAGTTAGTTCATCATACCTTTTCCTTTGCTTCCCTTCCTTTCAAAAAAAGGTCAGATTTTTTGATTTTTTTAATCTACCTCATCCACTAACTTGAAGTTAAATGCGTTTTATTTTACCATATCATTATAAAGGCTACCAGTGAACACATTTCGAAAGAC
The DNA here is from genome assembly GCA_035043665.1 of Drosophila quasianomalipes. Classification (NCBI taxonomy): domain Eukaryota; kingdom Metazoa; phylum Arthropoda; class Insecta; order Diptera; family Drosophilidae; genus Drosophila; species Drosophila quasianomalipes. The sequence continues at coordinate 117,945 of JAWNMU010000469.1, forward strand.
CAAAATGCATTCTACTTCACAAAAATAAGCTTTAAGTTGTTTTGTATAAATGACGTGAATGAAATAAAAAAACAAAAAAAAACAAGATCAGCAAAAATATGGCAACACCACAGGGAATGGACACATAAAAAGCGCAATAGGAGCACGTGTACTTAAACTCGGGACCTTGCGGATATATGCATTAAATAAAAATAGCCCAGCTAATAAAACAAAGGAGATGATAGTACATGACAAACATAATTAAAAATCAACCAGATTAATAGACGAGATAAGGCTAGTCATCTCTTCGTTTTCTTGGTTTTTCGAGCTGCTTTTCTTCGTGGCAGCCAAAGCCTCAGCTGCACATGAAGTAGCCTTTACAGTCTGCGTATGAGATTTCCTTTTAGAAGCAGATTTAGAGAGTTGCTGTGCGTTAGATGCATTGGTATCGATCGATCCCAATACTGCACTTTTTCCAGAAGAAGCGTTGGATTTAGTGGAGTTCGATTTGGTCTGGGGGTGAGATTTCTTCTGTTCCTTCACCATATCGTCCCCTGCAGACACAACCTCACCAACCTTCTTTCCCAGGCTGCGTTTGGGTTGTTCCTTGGCCGCTTGCTCTTGATCGAATTCATCGAAAGCATCGGCAGTCGACGAAAGAGAGGGTCTCTTGGAAGCAGGGAGAGAAGGACAGCGGAAGAAATTCTGCTCCTCAGAAACGCAGAGGGATGAACGACGGGAGACCCAGAGCACGCACTGCTCTTCTTGGGCTTAGCGGGGAGATAACGACGGGTCTCAGCTTGACTCCCTTGATGTCTGAGAGGGTGGGCACACACAGTGCAAAGTTTCCGCCCTGCTTTGCTTTGGTCCCACTGCTCTTCTTCCCCCCGCTCTTGGTCCCATGGGACTTCTTCTCCACCTTTCTGAGTCTGATCATCTTGAGCTGGTCAAGTGTAACAAGAGGAGAGCCTCCAGAGGAGGAAGGAGCAGGGGCCGAGGGGGACTTCCTGTCCGACGCTTTGTTGAGCTTCACTGAAGCGATATCGGAGAGAGAGATCACCATGCGTCCCCCGCTCTCCTGCTTCTTCTCCTCCTTCCTCACCCCCTTCTTGATCACAATGGGCTTAGGAGAGGAAAACAAGTCGTCCATATCAAACATGTCAAACATAGGGGGAGGGGGAGGAGCAGAGGAAGAAGAGGGGGAGGAACTGAAGAGATCGTCCATTGAGGGACAGGGTGGGATGGCCGAGGAAGGGGCAGAGGAAAAAGAGGGTGCGGAGGGAACTGAGGACGAGACACGAGCGAAAGAAGGGTCGTTGAGCTTGGAGTTGAGGAGAATGATCTCCTTCTCCATCGCCTCAATCTTGGCTGCCATCCTGTTTACTTGACCTTTGATGCCCAGCTCTTCTCTCACCAGTTTCTCCCTATCCTCCCAGTCGTCCTTTTCTTCCTCCAGCATATTTAACTCGTGCATTTTTCCCGCATCCACACCTACCCACGCAGGCGACCCTGTGCCTATGGCGAGGCGAATGGGGTACGCGAGAAAAATCACTACGCACAAGAGTAGACGAACAGGGAGGCAGAGGGGGAGAAGTAGAATGATTCTAAAGGAGAGATTGATGCCTTGGGTTTCGAGGGAGCCCTCAAATGACCCAAGTCATACTCCTCAACAAGTTTTTGTACGCATCTCTCTTCCTCTTCTGTGCTGCTTTCTTCTTTTGATGCCTCATCTTCTTCTTTAAAGCCTCACGCGCCTCTACTTCAGCCTGGGTGGGTTTCCTCGTCTTCTCTTTTTCATCCTCCTCTGCAAGTATACTGAACGACCCCATAGACACTTCAATCTTCCCTTTGTTGTTTCCTTTTCTATTAGATTTCTTATTATTTTCTGGCCTGAACCCAGAAGCTTTCGAGTTTGAAGAATACTGAGTCTTGTTCACCATACCCTTCCCTTTCTTTGAAATATTTTCACGTGGTACATATATAAGATGATAGTTTACATACAGTCTAAATTAGAAAGACAAAACAAAAAACTGCAATAAGCAATTTATATTATGCAACAATGGACTAATCTATAAACAATTTAAAACCTCTGCCTCGCTCGGAATAGGATGTACGGGTTTCATTTTTCAGTGTATCATTCAAGTTGAGAACCCTTTTCTACCAACGGATCTTTGTCATATTGCACAGCCACGTGCATTCGTATTAAAAAGATCGCAATATTTAGTGTGCAGTAAACACTGTGCACAGTGCACTGCACTGCACATAGTAAATAAAAAAACATACACATGAGTTTCGGAGAACATCTGTATTTTCATATTCTTCCCAATTGTTTGCTTCATTATTTCTGCTCACCAAAGCAAACGAAGCTGCACATATACTCGAAGCGAGTTCGGCCGCATTCATTTTTTTTAGAAATTAGAAATGAGAAAATATACACAACTAAACACCTGTTAAAGATGTATGCACATCGGTAAATAAAAAAAGCGATAAAATGGAGGAGTAATTAACACACACTCAATAAAAGAAAACCGCGTTGAGTGTGAAGATTGATTTTTTCTCTTTGTAAAAAATAATCATTTTCAGATTGAAAATGTAAAAAAACACATTTAATAATTCCAAAAATTTAAGGTGTGAGATGAAGAAAATGAAAATACATCAAGTTCTATCTAGTCACTTTGTTATTCTTACAATACTACTTATTTTACAGGAATTACCGATAGAGGACTTAGCTCAAATGGGAGAGCGCCAGACTGAAGATCTGGAGGTACCGTGTTCGATCCACGGAGTTCTCATTTTTAATTTCCTATGCAGTCGCATTCCCGGTCTTCCAGAATAAATGGATACACTGATTATTAACCTGCTAAATTTTTTACTTACTTGATTTTTTATATTCACATGCTTTACGTAATTATTTTGCTAGAAATTGAGGGGACTGGTCTAGAATCGACTAAACTGTTTAAACAGCTAAGCATGCACATTCGTCTTGACAGTCAATCGTCTTAGTAAATGTGGATTTTTATTTTAACTACAGAACGACTCTTTCAGAATCAGTGTCTGCGACAAGAATAAATAATCGAGGTGTTCAAAGTGGCGTTATGGGGAAAAAGAACATACATGCGAGCGAAAGTGAAACTTTGTGCAACTCAACTTCAGCCGAATCAACCCTCTTCGAACACAAACGTCAGCGGATTAGGTAGAAATCAAAAAAAGAAAAAAGGAAAGGGGAAAAAGAAGACATGGGTATCGAAAGGAAATGCATACGCATCTCTACTCGCGAGCATATACGCATGCACATACATACACCCTCACTCACACAACCGCATATATACACACAACCATACACAAACAGTGGATGACTATTCAAATAAACAAAGACATAGGGAAAGAGAAGAGAAGAGAAGAGAAGAGAGACAAAACTAACAAGGAAGAGTCGAGAACGAGTGACCGAAAGCAAGCGAAGGAGAAAAGAAGAGAGCGGAACTATTGCTTGACGGCAAGCACTTTGAGCTGTTTCCAGTACTCAACTAGGGTCATATCCTCAGTGAGAAGCATAGTGAGTTCGGCCCCTCCCTCCGCCCCAAATGACCCAGACCCCCCGCTTTGAGGGGACTTGGTCTGCGCAGCCTTGGGCTTCTCGATGTATGCGGATTGCACAGGGTTGAGCTTAGCGAGCAGGAAACGAGCTTGACTTCCTCCCTCGACACATTGAATGTTTCTGGGAGAAGGAAACCTGTTCTTGATCAGCGCAGCAGCATCGTCTCCTGGCTGCTTGAAGAAGTTGGCGAGATACTCATACTCTTGTCTTTCCTCCAAACGCTCCTTCTTCCACTGAGCAATCTGGGAACCGAACCACACGACGACATGGAAGTAAGTGTCGAGGAGGAGGATGGAAGTGGGCGAACAAGAGGACGAGTCCAGCACAGCGGGGCAAGGGGGGCGTCGATGGAGTACTTGGTGAGGGAGGGCTGAACAATGAGAAGAGTATTGATCGAATCAGTGCGGGCAGCCACCATGTGGAAGAAGGCAGTTTCGTCTGGACTAGCGTTAAACACGTTTACAATCTGGGATCTCCTCAAGTGGAACACGAACTGAGGAATGTGCTTCATCTCTGCCGGCAGTTGGAAGGAGTTCGCATCATTACGAGAGAAATGCCCAAAGTTGCGGAGAAGGGTAAGCACGGCCTTATCAATGTACTGTGTTACGTCCGCTGGGTGAGCGGGAGAGGTAACGGAGACTGAAGGGTAGAACTTGTGCACACTCAACTTAGACAGAGCGACGATCGCTGTCTCTTGGTCAAGCCCACCCCTCACATGTGACCAAGCATCCGTCTTAAAGGAAGAAGGAGCAGCCATGCGTTTAGCGACTGTCGTGACCCTCGCCCTGCTCCTTCCCTCTCTGTCTGTGTACGTCACAACGAACTGCAACGCACACTGCGAGGGGTGCTGCTCCTTGGACCCCGTCTTCTTGTCCTTGAGCCCCAGCTCAACAACGTACGTGTATTCAGATGACGCTCCTCCTAATTTATACAGTTTGGCAGTTGAGGAAGAGTCCTTCTTGGTCTCTACCAAAGTGTGCTGGGGGCACGAAAGGAACGAAGGAAGGACGGAAAAAGAAACGTGAATCGTCACATGCAACACAAACAATAGGGTTAGAAATTAAACACAAGGAAATTTGCCACTACCGTCGATAACACACTCGAACAACACATTGAGCAACACAATTGATCAAACATAACGATAACAATAGACCAAAACAACGAAACACAGAATGCGGTGCATTCGATCTAAGCATTCAACATATCAGTACGAAACAATGGGTTTGATTAACAAGGACAGAGGAGGCACGATATAAACAAGCGACGGAAGGGAGATGATATTCGAATATACGGAAAGAGAGAGAGCAGGATGCGCAATAAGGCTGAGGGAAAGATAGGGGAAGACTAACAGAGCGATAGTGGGAGACAAGGAGAAATATAAGGGAACGCAAAGGAAGGCGTGGGTGGAGATGGAGGAAGCATAAAGGGGAGAAATTATTCGAAACTTACGGGGCCAGCAAAGTTGAGTACGGTGAGAGGGGAGGTTAGGGCAATGCGGAGGTTCACGTTGGAAGCAAGCGAAAACCCTGTGTTGCGGAGGAAGATCTTTTGAAAGATCCCTGGAAGACTCCCTGGTGAACGAGTCGTCTAAGACGATCTCTCCTCCAGTAGAATCTACACACGCCCTCAGCTCGACCAGTCCCACTTGGTCGAGACTACACGTCCATGCATCAATACAGTGTCCGTTGGCGACTGCCGCTGCACCCAGAGAAGCGTAGTGCTTGGAGGCTGGGGAGAGCAACGGCGCTTGGAGCTTCTGGATGTCATGGTGAGACCTGATGCTGAGCGCCAGGTCCTCCTCCACCACCTTCCCCTGTCCCACAGTCGCAGGTCCTCCCAAGAAGAGCATGATCCTGGCAGGGCAGTTCTTAGCGCAGAGGTCAAGGAGAGACACAGCTACCGACAGCGCAGTGCCAGTGCAGCGCAGGGGGCGGGTCGCCTTCTCGTCGTACGGCCACTTGTCGGTGTGGAGGCTCTCTAGGGCTGAGTTCAGCTGGAGCATACATTCACCCACACTCATCAAGCACTTGTTCTCGTATACTCCGGAGAGTCCAGTGCGGTGGTGCGTTGAGGACGAGGGGGAGGGAGAGACAGAATGGGGGCCAGAGAGAGATACGTTCGTGGGCAACACTCCTGAGGAGGAGGAGGTCTTCGGGACAACAGGAATCGAAGAGGAGGAGAGGCTTAGAGGTGACACCGAGGCGTAGAGCTTTCGAGATCTGTTGAGAAGAGGGGAGGAAGCTCCTGAGAAGGTGTACACCCTTGCATTATCATCAGCGGACAAGTCGTGGATAGAGACGTTCTTACCGAAGGATATAAGTCCTACGACTGCGTCCTCCGGAATCACCATCAGAGCTTGGGCCAATGCACTCTTCACCGCGTCGATCTCCTCCTCGATCATAGCCGTATCGACAACGAAGAGGTAAATGGGGGAGACGAGGCGACGGGGGAAAGCATGTACTCGATTGTCGAGCATTGATCCTGCAGTTCGTGCGGGGTCCTTTCTCTCGAGGGGTCAACGTGTGTAGCTGGGAGCTCATTGGTTGTTCCACAAAAGGGACAGTTCCAGGTCTTTCCGATCATATTCACACGACTGGGAGAGATACGGAGAGGGAGAGGAGACAGATTGGATAGAGGGGGAAGCACGGGAAATAGAAGATGGTGCAGGGAGAGGGGTTATTATGGAGGGAGAGAGGTTATTATGGAGGGAGAAAATGGGGGACGGAGAAGGAGGGAAGGAAAATAAAGACGCGAAGAAGGAGAGAGGCAAAACGAAAGAAGGAGAAAGGAGGGAGGGAGAGAGGGAGGAGAGAGGGAGAGAGGGAGAGAGGGAGAGAGGGAGAGGGAGAGAGGGAGAGGGGAGAGATGAGAGAAGGAGGGAGAGAGGAAGAAGGTAAGATAGAGAGAGAATTCGAAGGAGAAAGGGAATGGGAAAGATATAGCGGTGGAACCGGAGGAGATATGTAGAGGAAGGAAGTAGCGAGGAGGAGAGGAGGAAAGGAGGAGAGGAGGTAGCGGAGATAGAGGACAAGGAGGAAAAAGGAAAATATATGAGATGTGGTGTTGGCGAGAGGATGGGCAGGTAAGTGGGTAAGAGGGGGTGCAGATGAGAGGAGGGAGTGGAATAGAAGAGGAGGGGCAAGCGCAGGCAGCGACAGACGATATGAATTGGGCGCAGAAGACGCAGATCGAACAGAGACACATTAGATGCGAACAGAAACAACGAACAACAAACACTCAAAAAATATTAACAATTCAACATATACACAAATCAACACAGTGATCAAGTACTCGCTGGATTATAATCTTTCGAGTAAGCTAATTGACTAAACGGGTGTAGGAAAGAGTGGAGCGAGCGCAGGAAAAAAGGCGAGGTAGGACTCTTCTTACCAGAAGGGATTGAGAATCGAACCACATTTTGAACAAGTAACTGGCTTGTAAGGAACAGTAGTGAGGTTGCTTATCGGACGGAGAGGAGAGTAAGTCAGGGCAAGAGGCATCCCCAATTTGTTTTTATCATCGTTGGTTGAGGGCAAGACGTTCCAAACGAACCTTACCCCATCACGTTCTTCCTGTTGCGAAAATTGCATTGAATATATTGCGCTTTCTTAAGGTGTTCAGTTAAATGCTGCGTGATTTAATCGCAAGTTTCACCAAAAGGAGTATCTTTCTGAAAAATTGCAAAGAGATTTAAATCTGCTAACTTGCAATTGACGAAGAAGCCTGGCGCAAGTTTTGCTGTTTTGGAAAAGAGGGAGTAACAAAAAAAGAAAACAACAAAATCAGAAACAAAAAATATTTTACCGTATCGGGTCCAATGAGACACACGAATCCGCGACAATAAAATAAAACATGTAATAGATAGTAATTGCACATGCTATACTATTGTTGAAATTGTATCAAAGACAGAGACAGCAAATGTTGCAAGGGCCTGTCATGCATTTCAAGGAGTTTTTCAGTACATTGAAGTATAATATGAAATGATCTCCAACATGATCACATTAAAAATACATTGAATGACTACTATATAAATCAAGATTTTAAATCATACTCAGGGGCATTCTATTTAGTAGGAGTTTATCCCTGCTTGTCTCCTCAGAACAGCGATTATTCATAATGATGTACACACTTTGGAAATATGATGGATTGATATTTTTCCTCTGGATTTTTGTTTTGGTTTCTGAGACAGAACAGGAGAAAACGATGAATTACTGAATATTTGTTGGATAAGACAGATAACCACTTAGCCATAGAGATATAATTGAATGCTCTTGTTTGTTTTTGACTCCGTAAAAATACACACATTAACCTTATTTTGCGAAATAATGTGCTTAATTATTCCTCTTGCGCAGATCCTGTTCTTCTTCGTTAGAGACTATCTCCAGGACATATCTTATTCAACATGATGCGGTAAGCCATAGTAACAACAACACACACCATTATGTTAATGTTTGTATATCTATTTTTTCCATTGATTGATTAGTAGCCACAGCATACACCCTTAAAGTTTGGCAAACAAAAGGAAGGGGTGCCCCAATGTTCTTTTTTCTTCTTTCTTTCTGTTGAACGTCATTCCTATAGTTGCAACTCAGCCAATATAGAGTACCTATAAGAGTCGTGTTCCTAGAAATGGGTGTATGAATGCATACAAACATACGGAAAAAGAAGAAATATTCTGATAGGAAAATGCATTGTTTGATATAAACGCGTGCTACTTACAGTAACATGAGAAGAGGAGTTCCCAACTTGTTCAAGGCGGGAACCACCCATTTGTCTGGAGTGGAGGAGGCGATTGTTCGCAACCTGGAGGCTTGTAAGGAGCTCGAGGAGGTGACTCGCAGTTCTTTCGGACCCCACGGATTGAACAAGTTGATCGTGAACCACTTGGGAAAGATCTTCGTGACTTCTGACACTGCGACCATCATGAACGAGATGGAGATTAGCCACCCTGCTGCCAACATCATCGCCATGGCTGCAAAGATGCAGGAGCTGGAGGTTGGAGATGGATCCAACCTCGTGATGATGCTTTCTGGAGAGTTGTTGGGACTTGCTCGTGACTTGATCCACCTCGGTCTGCACCCCCAGGACATCATTACTGGATTCAACCTCGCCGGAAAGAAGATCTTGGAGTTGCTGCCTCAGCTCGTGGTGAAGGAGGGAGGAGAGGAGAAGTTGTTCGACAAGGAGTTTGTGGCGAATGCCGTGAGAACTGCTATTGCTTCTAAGCAATATGGATACGAGACTGAGTTGTCAAACTTGGTTGCTGAGGCTTCGATCGCTGTTCTGCCCAAGAACACTTTCAACTTCAACGTGGACAACATCCGCGTGTGCAAGTTGCTCGGAGGAGACATCTCGCAGTCTCACGTGGTGCGTGGAATGGTGTTCACCCACACTCCCATCCCTGGAAGAGTGAAGGAGGTGAAGGACGCCAAGATCGCCGTGTTCACTTGCTCGATTGACGTGATCGACACGGAGGCCAAGGGAACCGCTTTGTTGTCGAATGCGGACGAGTTGGTGAACTTCAATGCGGGAGAGGAGAACGAGATCGAGAACATGATTCTGGAGGTGAAGAAGAGTGGAGTGAACATGATCGTCACCGGAGGGTCTGTGTCGGACTTGGCTGGACACTTCTTGGACAAGCACGGCATCCTCTGCTTCCGCATTTCCTCCAAGTTCGAGTTGCGCAGACTCTGCAAGGCGGTGGGAGCTCGTCCTTTGGTGTCTGTGGGATACGTGGCCCCCGAGCACCAGGGATTCTGTTCCCACATCTACACCAAGGAGGTGGGACTCACCAAGCTCACTGTGTTCGAGCAGTCTCCCGATACCACTGCCTCGATTGCTACCATTGTGCTGCGTGCGTCGACCTTCAACACTCTCAGCGACGTGGAGCGTGCGATCGACGACGGAGTAAACACTGTCAAGGCGCTGGGAAGAGAGAGGAGGAGAGTTCGTGCCCGGAGCCGGAGCTGTCGAGGTGGAGTTGTCGAAGAGATTGCATGAGTACGCCAACACGGTCTCTGGTCTTCCCCAGTACGCTATCCACAAGTTCGCCGAGGCGTTGGAGGTGGTACCCCGCACTTTGGCTGAGAACGCCGGACTGAATGCGACCGACACCCTGGCTCAGCTGGTGGTGGACCATGAGAAGGGACAGGCTTCCTCTGGAGTGAACATCGGAGCAACGGGAAAGAACGACCTCACCCTCAACGCTGAGGAGGCTCAGATTGTGGACCTCCTTGCCATCAAGGCCTGCGCCCTCAGGCTCGTCCTCGACACCGTCACTACCGTCCTCCGCATCGACCAGATCATCCAGTGCAAGGCTGCCGGAGGACCCAGAGCTCCCCAGCAGAAGTCCGGATGGGACGAGGAGGATTAAGAGAGTGGGTGAACTTATAACTTATCTCTGAATTTGTCTCGGTTCCTATCGCTGCTGCAGAGCTGGAGGCACTTCGTTTGCTTGCTTTTTTTTCTCCGACCCCCCACTCTGCTGCTGCTGCTAGGCTTCTAACTGAGCATGCTTCGTTTTTCTTTGTGCTGAGTCATTTCATTTCTCCTTACCCTTGTTTTCATGTACTTTTGTTTTTCCTTTTGTGTGTGATTCTATGTTCTCTGCTTAGGTTAGATTTCGTCTGTAGTTGTTTGTCAATTGATTGCATCATTGTAGTTTTATTTTTTTCTAATTTATTCGCATACTAGTAATTTATTTATTTACAAGCCGTGCAGCAAAATCAACGCTTTGGCGTGTTTGTAATTGTTCCTGTTATGTATGTTACTTGTGTCTTCGTGTCCTTGATCATTCACATTCTTTATTTGCCATTGTACTTTTCGATCTTCCAACTGTTGCACTTGCGGATCGTGATGTTATAGTTGCGAGTCAAGGAACAATTCCCTCAAACAAATATAAAAAAGCCTTTTCTTTTGTTTACTTCGTAATACGTCGTGAGGAGCAGCAACAGTCTAACATACGCTTCTCACCTAATCTCCTACTTTCCTTATAAATACTTATTTCACAGCGTCTATACTGTTAAGTAGTTCATCAATTAAATCACATTTATTGAATCAACAAGTTTAGAAACATTTCGAAAATGCATTTTGGGAATGGGAGTCGAGCAGAAAAACATACAAAGGATAGAGAAATCAAGAGATACAATATACAAGTGAAAAGAATCAAGGGAAACAATAGATTTAAGCACTTCAAACAAGAAATAAGAAATCTAAGGGCAATTTGTTAACGTATACATGTCATGTATATATATTGTTGACAAGGTAGGACATCGTACTTTACCAACAAGAAAAAAAAAGATTTGATTACGTGATAACTATGAATTATTTGCTTTGGCCTTTGATAGTGTGGGAAATGGTACAGTTGTGGAGGAGAACGGAGGTCCCTGATGAACTAAGTAGTAAGGGGTAACGCTGAGAAAAGCACGCGTTTTTCATCCCGATCACATATAGCTCTTCGGAGGAAAAGTTTATGTCTCCTCCAGAAACGGAGAAGTTGTCGGAGGGAGCTTCGATCTTGATTTGGATGGCAGACGTATCGATGCTTCCCAGATCATTCCCTTCGCTAACTAGCTCAGGGAGGCTGTTTTCGGACTTCGTCTTTGCTATTTGAAAGTGCGAGGCGTTGTAGAGGTCTTTGTGGGAGTGAACGCGAAACTCCTTCAACTGTCTATTGGCGTCTTTGTTTGTTAGAGTGGGAAGCTCAGAGGTCTCGCTCGAACTTCGCATGATACGACCTACTTCGTACTGGTTCTCTGTACCATCGCTCTTGCTCCTGAACCTCGTGAAGGGCGCTTTGTTGAGGGCGAAGTTGCAGGCGTAGACTTCGGGTTCTAGCTGTTCGGAGCCTTTATGTATAGGTGTCCCAATGGCATTGACAGGAGCGTTGCTTTCATGTTCGTCTGAGTTGTTCAATGCGTTGCAAATGGCGTCGTCCGATCCATTAACGCTTTCACTGTTGTTGTGTTCCGAAGTGGTGTTGTCTTCCGAGCGATCATCTCCCCATGCGTCTGGGTCGAACTCTGACTGGTCGCATTGAGCTAGCACAGGGACAACAACTGTGGTATTCGTACTCAACCCAACAGCGATGATGTGCTCTCTGTTCCTCTTCTCTCCGATCATGTGAATCAAGCGAGCGATAGGGTCTCCCTTCTTTCTGTCAGCCCTGGGACTCACGCAACAGGACTTGGCATACTCTTCTCCCTGCTCGTCTTTCCTTAGTACGCTACACACAGCCTCGTTTTCTTTGTTCAGTGGCATGGGACATCCAATAGCAGGGAAGGATGAGATCGACGTAATGGTGGAGGGAAAGGGGCCGATGCGGTAGAGGAAGCAACCAGTGTTGAGGTTAAGGACGTGAATCATTCCGTTACTGTGGGCAGAGATTACGCAAGAAGACAAAGCCTCAGCCACATTATCTAGGCTGGACTTTTCTGGCTCTCCGGGAGGAGGGAGTTGGGGTGAAGCAGAGGATCCATGCGCTGAGCTGCTAGCGAAGAGTGACTGCAGCCCCATTAAGGACGAAGTGGAAGGGGAGGTAGAGATTGAGGCCGAGCGAAGAGGAGAGGGATGGCGGTAGGGAGAGCATTTGAGGGCAACAACGGAAGATGAGTTTCGGTGGAAGGAGGCGACAGAAGCAAGGGTTTTGTAGTTCCAGACTACGACCTTTCCAGACGTATCTCCAGTAACAAAGCCGACAACTCTTCTCTTTCGGTCAATTCCCCCTGCTTTCGAGGTCGAATGAGTAAGAGCGAGAGGGATTGTTGACAGAGTGCCCGTCTGCGTTACGTCGTATCTCACTGTACATCTTGTTCTCCGAATTAAGGATGCTTCGTTCTACGCAGGGAGTATCGTCTGCGTCGACTTCGATCGGGCACATCGCGGTTATAGTCTTTTTATGTCTCCGTAAGCGCTTGATCATAGGGGGAACGTTCTGGCCGAGGGGGAAACACAAGACATCACTGCTCCCATCTTCCACCCAGAACAGGGTTCCCCATACAAGGTCCTCGTTACTCGGGGCATTGGGGTCAGAGGATGCATTACTTACGGGGGATAGAGAGGGCTGTGCGGAGAAGGAAGGGGAAGACGAAGGAGAGAGGGATGACTTTTTATTCTCCGAGGGAGCGGAAGGGGTGTTGGGGAGAAGACTAAGGCAAGACAGCGCATGGGGGCGGACAAAGACCCTCAAACACTTGGCAGTATTGCAATCCCACTATCGCACACATCAAATATGGCATTATTCAATGCGATATTAGTCCCGGGAATGGAGAGATACGTTCTAAGAGCAGCTAAGATTGTGTATCATAAACAAACATGTACGACTAAACTTACCAATCTGATTGTGTTGTCCTTTGCTGCACTGACAAGCATGTACTTATCCGAGGTTCTGTCATAACAAGAACTCAGATGAGTAATTTTTTTGAAGGGATTGTGACCAAATAGTCTCGTCCAGATGCGAAGGGTGTCTGGATCACCTCCAGGTTCCTTTTCCTCCGAGCAAATGTTCCTCACACCAATCAAATGAATGAATGAATTCGCCCCATCTGGGTATTCGGATGACTTGGAAAGTTTCCATAGATTAATTACTCCGTGCTTATCATCACAACTTGCAACAACCGTGTTGGAAATAAAGTGAATCAAGGAGACGTTCGAGATGTGCTGCTTTTCTTCTCCAATTTTTTTGAGGACTGGAACAGTAAGAACGTTACCAAGGGACTTCATCTCCCTGAAGCGTCCGATTGTAGGTAGACATTACTTGTTCTCTCCATTTTGTCAGGGTTTTCATTTGCATTAGAAGCATTGTTGAGTCTGTAAATAACAGATTTATCCTCTTTAGAGCTAGACTGCACACAACCCATTTCGAAGAATACGTGTCTAATTTATAAATAATAAGATGAAAACTGTTTGACTTAAAACTCTAGATGACTGGAGATTATATTTATATCCTGTGGTTTTCAAGTAGTAGTTTCGTGTTTCTTGAAAGTGCCTCAGCTCACAGTGTTTTTTCTCCTGTGCCAACTTGAAAATACCCGTCCCAATTTGAATGGTACAAATATCCTAAAAGTTAAAGTACAGTTTTTAAGATATATTACTTTACCAGTACTATTTATTTCTACTGTAATATATACACGCATTAATATGGTATTTATATATTCAGAAAAAAATGTGTTAGAACGAGTTCATATTTCAAAATTTACCTGACAGGGAAGTTTCCAAAAAGATTAGGGAATTCTAAAAGCATACGATTATGTCATGCAAATGATAAAGAATGCATGATCATACAAAGCCAACGAACTAAGTAGTACTTATTTCATGACAAACCATTATTGTTCCACAATTACACACTTACTATAATCAGAATCTATTGGATAAACAGTACTGCGCGTGCCTTATACTCCGGGCCTGATAGGACATTAGCACGGAATGAGAAATATACGTACGAATCTGAAATATAATTTATGAAGTAGTAATTATTTGTTTAGCGCTTATATTATGTCCCTGTTTTGACTATTTGCATGCATGAGATAACCTCTGTGTATCTCAGAAGAAAGGAAGGTACATGTTCTGCTTGTGGAAAATGACTGCATAATATCTTTGCGAGTGGAGACACACAGTCACACATAGTCAGACTTTTCTGATCTTATTCTATAAATACAAACATTACTCTAAGAGAAATAAGTTACGATACACTTTTAATAGTTGATTGTATTAAAAAAAAAACCAATTTCGTTTATATATTATGTGTTTTTATCGTATGTGAGCCAATAGTTTAAAGGAACAGATGCAATCCGTTGCTTGTATTTAATGCTTCCAATTTGAAAAAAACTATATACTCTATCGAATTAGAAATAACGCACAATAAACAGCGAAAAAAAAAATACATGAATTACAACAATTAAGGCCGTATTAAGTCATTAAATAATTCTATGGCATTTGTAAATACTTATACAGATCATTTGCAACACTTATGTAAAGTGACGCTTATTGAATAGGGGACGCTAGAGGTGGAGGTAAGGAGTAAGAGGGAGAGGAGCAGGATTCGCATGAACGTCATGCTCGTCCTCAAGTAAGATGGGAGCGTACACACGAACGTTAGAGATGTTGATTTGCCCGCTGTCTGTGTAATGTTCTCCTTCTAGTCTTGCTCTAACAGGGTTAACGAGGGACAGAGAGACGGAGGGAAGGCAGAGCTGCTGGGAAGAGGAGAAGGTGGAGGGAGAGAAAGAAGAGGATGCGAAGGCGGAGTCGTCAGATAGAGAAGGGGCAGCTACAGCGTTTGCATTGAAATTGTGGAGCGTGCCAGCGGAGAGGATGATTTTTTTACACTGACGAGAGCTCTTCCCACTAAGAGAAGGTCCTCTCCGCAGCTGCCCTTTCTCTCCTGAGATCAGACAGGTCGGCGAATACTCTCCTCTCTTTTTCCAACAACCCATTCGACACTCCATCTCAACGTTCTGCACACGCAGCGGGGAGGAGGGGGAAACATCTGAGATCCCTTTTCCTCTCCTCGGAGACTCTTCTTCGTCGTCGTATTCGTCATCTTCATCCTCCTCTCCACAAGACGTTTCCCCTGTTCCTACCCCCCTTCCTCTTCGTTTTCCTCCTGCTACTCCTCCCACACCTGGAAGGTCGAAGCTCCAGTTGACGATACCTCCTGTTGCGATGTTTCCTTTCACACGCTGCAGCTCCGCGTTTAGTCTATTCTCCAGTGTAAATAAATCTTCGTCATCATCATCATCATCATCATCATCACCTTCTTCTTCATCATCATCACCTTCTTCTTCATCTTTCTCCCTCGTGATCCTCTCTGTCTTGCTCGTGTTCTCTGCTCCGTTCTTCCACTTCCCCTTCTCCTTCACCCCTCGTTGGGACTGTCGCTTTCTCTGTCATCCTGGAGGTCAAGTATCTTCACACTTCTCTTCTTCCTCTGCCTCTCCCCGCCCTTATTGTCCTTTCCGCTGCTTTCTCCCCCTTCCACCTTGATTTTCACCGTTTCCACCTTCTCTTCTCTCTCCCCTTTTCTTTACTCCCCTCTCCTTCAGCTTGGCGTTCCTCCTTCGTCTTCCTTTTGCCTTCCTACCACCTCCTTCTCTTCCTCTCCCTCTCCTCTCTCTCCTCCCTCTCCCATGGGCTCCACTTTATTCGTTTCTTCCTTCTTCTTTCCTCCCCCATTTGAACCAAGAAAAAAAAGACGAGGGGGAGGAGGAGGAGGAGGAGGAGGAGGAGGAGGAGGAGGAAACAGAAGAGATAGAAGACACAAGAGAAGGAGCAGAAGGCGACATCGAAGAAGAGGCAGATACATCAGAGAACACGACACTTTCCCCCTTCCCTCCCCCTTCTCTCCCTTCTTTGCCTTCATTCCCTTCCCTATGCCTCCTCTCTCTCCCCACCCCCTTCCTCCACTCCTTCATATATTTGCTCCTCCCAACGACTTACTCCCTCTCCTCCCTCTCCCTCCCCTTCCCCCTGCTCCGTAAGTCCTACCCTCCTCTCTCCCTCACCCCGTTCCCTTACTTCCCTCTGGTGTTGCCTCTGCCTTTGCCTCTTTCCACGTTTCTGTGCTTCCTGTTCCTTTTCCTTGAGCCCTGCCCTCACCCTCCATATCTTCTTTTCAACTCCCACCTTTCCTTCACCCGACAGACTGTTGAGGGACTCAAGGAGGAGGGGGAAGACGAAGCCGAGGCGGATGCTGATGGTGATGAGAAGGAGGAGGAAGAAGAAGAGGGGGAAGAATCGGGATCAGCAAACACACATACCATAACTCCTCTCCGAAGGTTCAAATCATTCATATATCCTAACTCAGCATCTGATCTCTCCTCGGCCAAGCGAAGAGAGAGAGGAGGAGTGAAAAGACGAAGAAGAGGAAGATGATGAAGATGAGGAGGAGGAGGAAGCGGAGGAGGGGGATGACATGAAGGTGAGGAAAACGAGGAGTAAGGAGAGGGAGAAGGGGAGGAAGAAGGGGAAGGGGAAGGGGAAGGGGAAGGGGAAGGAGAAGGAGAAGGGGAAGGCATTCCGCACATAGATGCGATGGGGAATGAGAGGAGAAGAGAGCCAGGAAAACGGGGAGGGGGTGGAGGAGGAGAAAAGGGAGTGGGCTGGGGAATTCGGAGGGAGGGTGAGGGTGGGGAAGGCAGGAGGGAGAGGAAGAGGGCGAAGAGAGGGAGAGGAAGGGAGGAAGAGGAAGAGGAATGGGTTGTTGCTGATTCAGAAGAATACACCATCCTCCAAAGAGATCCCTCCATCTCTACTACTCTCTTTCCAGACCAATCAACACCCCCTCCTCCCACTCCTCCTCCCACTCCTCCTCCCCTTCCCACTCCTCTCCCTACTCCTCTCCCCTTCCCCCTATTCATCTTCTCCTCCTTCCTTTCTCTTCGACCCCCAATGGAGCCCCGTCCTTCTCCTTCCCCTCTCTTAGTGTTTGTATTTCCAAAGTGAAACACGCCTCTTTCCACACCTGCACTTTTCCCTTCCTCTCTCTCCTTCCTCTCTGCCTCCCCTCTCCTTCCTTCCCTGCCCTCCCTCTTTCCTCGTCTCATTTTCTCTCTCTATTTCAACACGCATCTCTCTACCTCTTCCTCTCTCCCATTCCCTTTCTCCTCTGCTGTAACCCCTTGCTTCTTGTCTCCCACTCCTCCCTCTCCCTACCGTCCCTTCATCTCCTCCTCCTCCTCTTCGCCGTCCTCCCTCTCTTCGTTTCCTGGACTCCTACTCTTCTTCTCCTTCTCTTTCCACATTGAGCACATGTTGACATGTCTTCCTCTTTCAACGCTTCTTCCTCCTCCTCCGTCCAACCCCCCTCCCTCTCTTCCTTCTCTTCCTCCCCCTCCTTCTCTCCATCTTCCTTCCTCTCTTCTCCTCCTACTTCTCTTTCCTCACCACTCCTTTCTGTTCTTCTCCTCCCGTCTCTCTCATTTTCCTCTTCCCTCCCCCTACTCTTTCTTCGCTACAGCGAGTCCCCTCCCCTCTCCTCCTCAACGCCTCCACTCCCCACTCCTGCTCCCCTCCCCTCTTCTTCTTCTTCTTCCACACCAGTCGCAAAGAACCTTACACCATTCCTCTTCGATCTTCTCTGAGACAAAAAAAGGACAGCGGAGGAGGAGGGTGGGGTAGATGAGGGGGAGAAGGGGGAGGCAACGCAATCCGAGTACAAGGAGAAGAAGAGGAAGAAGAAGAAGAAGAAGAGGAGGATGAGGAGGAAGAGGAGGAGGAAGAAGAGATAAGAGGGTGCCTATAGGCAGGGGGGACAGAAGGGCGAGAGGGAGAGAGAGGGGAGGAGGGAGAGAAGCGAGGGGGAGAAGAGCAAAAGGAGCCGATTGCGGAGGGGGAAGAGGAGGAGGCAGTTGACGACGAAAACGAAGAGGAGGATGGGGTGGAGAGAGATGGAGACGGAGGGGAGTGACAAGGAGCGACAGGAGGGGAAGACTCCTCGGAAGAGGGGAGAGCAGGAAGAGATATGCGGAGGGAGATGGAGGAAGAGGGGGGCTCTGACAAAACTATAGGGGAAGGAGGGGAAGAGAGGGAGGGGGAGGGGGAGGGGGGAAGGGGAAGGAGGGGGAGAAAAGGAGGAGGGGGAAGGAGAGGAAGAAGAGGAAGAAGAGGAAGAAGAAGAGGAAGAAGAAGAAGAAGAAGAAGAAGAA
Source organism: Drosophila quasianomalipes (assembly GCA_035043665.1). Lineage (NCBI taxonomy): Eukaryota > Metazoa > Arthropoda > Insecta > Diptera > Drosophilidae > Drosophila > Drosophila quasianomalipes. The sequence continues at coordinate 136,161 of JAWNMU010000469.1, forward strand.
GAAGAAGAAGAAGAAGAAGAAGAAGAAGAAGAAGAAGAAGAAGAGGATACAGTAGGAAGAACGATGTGGTACAAAGAAAAAGGGTTTTCTGCACTCTGTTTTGAATAAATATGGGGAGCCCTTCCCTTATTCATATTGGAATATAGCCCTGCTCTCGGCACAGTAGCACTTGAAATATACTCTGATTCAAAATGATAGAGACACGAACAAATATCTTTGTCATGGCCCCAGGTTTCTCCTTCCTCTCGATTCCTTTCGCTTCCCCCATCCCCTCCCTTCTCTCGTCTCCTCTCCCTCTCCCTCTGCCGTTCCCTCTGCCTCTCCCGCTTCATCTCCTTAAGCTCTTTCTCCCTTTCCTTTCTCTCCCTAGCTCTCTCTCTCTTTATCTGCCTTCTTCTCTTCCTCCTTCTCTCATCGGATTGGAAAGATATCTGCACAGGGTCTTCCGAGCATTTCACGTACATCCGAACAATTAAACGAAGAGATGAAGACGAAGACGAAGAAGAAGAAGAGGGGGAGGATGAAGAAGAAGAGGAAGAGGAAGAGGAAGAAGAAGATGAGGAGAGGGATGCGGAGGGAAGGGAGAACGCGGATGAGGATATTTTAGCAGAAAACGATATGCGAAGGAGGAGGTCAGGACGAAGGGACGGAAGACGAGAGAGAAAGAAAGAGGGAAGAAGGCGAAGAGGAGCAGGAAGAGACAGCGAGGGGGAGAGGGAGGAGGAAGAGGTAGGAGAGAGGGGAAAAGAGCGATAAAGGGAAGATATGAGTCGGGAAAGGTATGGGGGAAGGGAAGGAGAGGATTGTGACGAGCAGGAAGAGGAGGAGAAGGGGGCAGAGGAAATGTTGCTTCCCGCCTCAATCAGAAGCTTGACTAGGCTGAAGTGAATCTGAATCATCCGACGAATGGAGGGAGCAGGAGAAGGTAAGGGGGAGGAGGAGGAGGAGGAGGAGGAGGAGGAGGAGGGGGGAAGAAGAGGAAGGGAGGAGAGGGGGGCAGTGCGAGGAGAGAAAGAGAAGAGCGTTAAGATAGATTCTAAAAGGACTGAGAGAGGAGGAGGAAAGCGAGTAAGAGGAGGAGGAGGAAGAGGAGGAAGCAGATGAGGAGGAAGAAGACGAGGAGGAAGAGGAGGGGGGAGAAGGGGGCAGAGGGAAGGGCGAAGCGAGAGTGAAGACAGGTGGGAGTGAGGAGGAAGAGGAGAGTGAGATGAGCTGCCTAAGGTGCGGAGAGAGGAGAGAGAGAGGATCCATGAATGAGCGTATAAATTGAAGAAGAGGAGGCGGAAACTGCAAAGAAAGCGAAGGAGAGGGAGAAAGAGAAGGGGAAGGAGAAGGAAAGAGAGAGGGAGAAGCGGAAGGAGAAGGAGAAAGGGATGAAGAAGGGTGGGGGAAGAGAGAAAGAGAGGAGGAAGAGGATGAGGAAGATGAGGAGGAGGAGGAGGAGAGGAAGAAGAAGAAGGAATGAGTGGGAAGAACGTGAGGTGAGAAGAAGGAGAAAGGGAGAGGGAAGGGGGGCAGGAGACCGGGGAGAGAGGAGAGTGAGCGGAAGGTAAAGAAGAAAGAGAAAAGGAAGAAGAAGAAGGAGAGGAATGCGAGGAATGTGAGGAAGAGGAAGAGGAGGAGGAAGAAGAGGCCAAGGAGAAAGAGGAAGATGATGAAGAGGAGGATGAGGATGAGGAGGTGTATATATAGCCATTGCTTCCTATTTTCCCCTCAACCCCAACCACCCCCCCCATTCCGCCCCCCTCCCCTCCCCCTCCCCCTCCCCCTCCCCTCCCCTCCACCCAAGTGTCTCCTCCTAGCGTTCTTTATCATGTTTTCCTTCTCTGCTTCTCTCTGTTTCTCTCGCAGTCCCATGCCTTTCTCTTTCTCTTTTTCTTTCTCTTTCTCTTTTTCTTTCTCTTTCTCTTTTTCTTTCTCTTTCTCTCTCTCTTTCTCTTTCTCTCTTCCCTTCTCTTTCTCCCTCTCCTTTTTGCTCTTCTTCTCCTTCTCCCTTTCTTTCCTCTCCTCTCTTTCCGCCCCACCCCTTCTTCCCCCCTCCCTCTTCCTCTCCCTCTCCTTCCACCTCTTCCTCTCGCCTCCCCTCCTTTGCGTGTTTCTCAAATTGAGAGTTCTTTCTTCTTCCCTCTTGATCAGTCTCTTCAAAGCATTCGCAAACACGACCTGTCCTTCTCCGTTCAGAAAGTCATCCTTCCCTTCCCCTGCCGCCTTTTGTCCCCTTCCCCCTTCTCCCCTCCCTCCTTCTCTTCCCTGCCCTCCTCCTTCCTTCGAGGTATTACTTTGTTTGGAAGATATATTCTCTTGAGAACAAGCAGATATGTTTTCTTTTTCTTTGAGAGTGTCCCGGATCTGCGTTCTCAATTGGAGAGACGCATGTATGGCGGAGGAGGGAAGAGGAGCGAAAAGAGAGGAGAGGCAGAGGACGAGGTCTCCCCCAGAGGAGGCTCTCGGGTGGAGGGAGTTGACGGCAGATCCCACGCCCGTGTCTTCTGCTTTGAAAACCAACGGATCACTGGGGGGTCGAAGCGATGGATCTGACGAAGAAGATAGAGACACAGAGAGCGAGGAGGCGGAGAGAGAGGAAGAGGAGGCTGCTCGCCTTCCCTTCTCCTCTCTTCCTCTTAGGTTAGTGCCCTCCTTCTCCCCCTGCGCCCGCCTCCCCTTTCTCTTCGGTCTCTTGCCTCTTCCATGCTATTCACTCCCTCGCTTTCCCCTTCCCTTTCGTCTCTTCCATCCCCCTCAACTCCCTTAACGTGATCCTTCTCACAGAACCCAGTCAAAGGCATGACTCTAAACACTCCGTCCACCCCCACCACCCCACTCCTACCGCCCCCTCCTTCTCTTCCTCCTCCTCGCCCATACAACCCTCCTTCTCCTGGTTTCCCTACGAGTGTACTGCCGGATCTTCTGTGGGAAAATGAGGCAGCAGTAGCGGAGGGAGGAGAGAAGGAGGAGGCAGAGCCCTCGCCTCCACCACGGCGAGTCTCTCTCTCTCTCTCTCTGACCACCTCTTCTCCCCCTCTGTTGCTCTTTCTGTTCCCTCACCCCCTATCCCTAGAATCCGCCTCAGAGAAGTCTTAGTTTGCCCGATCAAGTCAGGAGGTGCTCTTTCCCTGTGCCCCATCACTCTAAACAGAATGGGATTGTCTAGCTCTCCCCCACTCAGCTCTGACACGGGGATAACCCTTCCGATGCAACGGAGGGAAAGAACAGCAGAAACGACAGGGAGCAAAGGGGTAGACACAGTCATGTATTCGCATACGCATACGCATATACATACACATACACATACACATACACATACACATACACACACACGCACACACCGGTATACACGCAATAGGACTCGGTCGATGTTAGTTGTAAAACGAAAGTCAAAGAAATAAGAGGAGAAAAATGTACTGAAAAAGAAAGGCAGGGAAAAAGAGAGGAAGGTACAAGGAAAGGAAAAGAACTAAAAGGAAAGGAGAGAAATATCAAGCACACAGTGAAAATATCTGAGGGCCTGAATCTATTTAAAAATATCTGTTGTTCTTACATGTGGGGAAATAAAAATGTCCCGACTGAGTCTCCGTCCACCTTCAAGTTGAATGGTTCTCTGTAGGGAGGCTCTTCTTCATCTGAGGAATAAATATCTTCTTCCGTAGATCTTTCTCTTTCCTTCCCTTTTCCCTCTCTTTGTACTTCCTCTCGTCCTCCTTCGTATGTATTTCTCTCTTTTTGCTGTTCTATCACTTTCTGTCCCCCATTTCTCCTTCTCCTTCTCCTCCTTCTCCTTCTCCTTCTCCTTCTCCTTGAATTCCTTCTCTTTCCTCACCCTCCTCCGCTTAGCCTCCTCCCTTTCCCTCTCCCTCCTCCCTATCCTCTTCTATCCCAACTCTTGCGCTTGGGACCGTTTGGACGTACACTCTTATCCACACGTCCTCCCACGTCTTCAGGAGTTGTAGCGATCGGAGAAGGAAGCGTCGAGTTAGACAACAGAAGAAGAGAAGGAAAAGGGAGAAAGGGTGGGAACAGAGACAAAGGAAACCAACGAGGAAACAGAATGGAATGAAAAAACGAGAACAAAAGACAAGGGATATACAGCAGGGAGTGGAAGACAGCAAAAGGAAGAGAAGGGGAGGTGGAGTAAGGGGAGCGGAAGGGAAGAAGGGAGGAAGGGAGGGAAGAAGGGAGAGAAGAAGGGAGGAAGGGAAGAAGGGAGGAAGGGAAGAAGGGAGGAAGGGAAGAAGGGTAGGGACAAAGCGATAAGATAAAATAATACATGTTTTGGAATTTGAAAAAGAATGACACGATAGAAGGTAAGGGAAAAAGAATTAGCAAGAGAGGAAGAAAGATGGGGGGGGGGGGACATAGGGCGTAGGAGAAAAGAGAGAACGCAAAGACGGGAGAAGAAAGAGCGAAAAAAGAACAAAAAAATAAGAGAAGAGAAGAGAAGGGAAGAGAAGGGAAGAGAAGGGAAGAGAGGATAGAAGAGCAAGAGAAGAGCAAGAGAAGAGGAAGAAAAGAGGAAGAGAGAGAGAGTATAGAACGTACGAGTGGGTCGGCATCAGGAAGGAGGGAGAGGGAGGTGGCGCATATGTATGGTTTCACGACTGAAGAAATATCGTTTCGGAGCAGCACAGGGGTCTGTTTGTGGACAAATGAATGAGCAGAAGGAGAAGCGAAAGAGGTGGGTGGGTCTGAGGAAGAGAAGAAGGAGAACAAGGAAGAGGAGGAAGAGGAGGAGAAGGGGGAAGGGAGGATGGATGGTATGTTGGGAGGGAATGCGTATGAAGAGGAGGTTGAGAGAACGATTCCTTGACCATCGTTAGAATCAGAGAAAAGAGAGGGAGGAGAAGAGGCGGAGGGCGAGGAGGAGGAAAAAGGGAAAGACAGCGCAGACATGGGTGGAAGAGAGGAAAGGAAGACTCCCCATGCTTTGTCTCCCATTCTCCTTCTGTTAAGCGACCAGTCTATACACTTCGACGTAGGGGGAGAGGGGGAGAAGAGGTGGGAGGGGGAGCGGAGGCGGAGACCGAGGAGTCGGAGATGGAGCTCTGAAGAGAGGGAGACGAAGGAAGAGGAGGTACTAAGGATGCTCCGAGTACAGAGAGGGGAGGAGGACGATGAGGAGGAGGAGGAGGAGGAGGAGGCTGAAATCAGGGAAGACAGGTACGATGACAACTCAGAGAAGGAAATGTGGGGAGAAGAAGGGAGGAGGAAGAAGAGAAAGAAGGAGGAGAGGAGGACGGATGCGAAGAACAAGTGGTGGAAGGGGAAGAGGGAGGAAGTGAAGAAGAGGAAGCTAAAGAATCGGTTTCTACTTCCCTCGTTCCTTTCGCTTTCTCCTCCCCCTCCTCTTCCCCTCCCGCTTCTCCTTCCTCTTGCCTCTTTCTCCCCCTCTTCTCTCCTCTCCCTTTCTCTTCCCTTCTCTGCCTCTGCCTCTGTTTCTGCTTCTGCCTCTGCCTCTGCCTCGGATTTCCCTCTTCCTCCTACCCACTCCACCGCCTCCTTCTCTCCTTTTCCCGTGTGCCATATTGTCTTCCTTTCTCCTCTCCTTTATTTCCCTTCTCCTCCTCAACCTCCAAATCTCCTTCCCTCCCTCCCTCTCCTCCCTTTCCTTCCTTCTCTCTCCCTTCGCTTTTCCTTTTTTTGCCTCGTCCCTTCCCTTCCCCCTTAGCATTTCCATCTCCGTCTCTTCCTTCTTCCTCTTCACCCTCAGAAGAGTATAGCAAAAGATCTTCGTCCGAATCTTCTTTGAGCCCTTCAAATTGAGAAGAATGGGGGATCGATGAAGCAAGAGAAAGAGGAGTAGGGAAGGAGAAGACAGATGACGAAGTCTTGGTTACTGAAGAAGAGAAAGAAGAGGAAGAGGAAGAGGAGGAAGAGGAGGAAGATGACGAGAAAGAAGATGAGGAAGAAGTAGAAGAAAAGGATGACACAGAGGAGGAGGGGGAGGTAGAGAGGGAAAGAAGAAGATACAGGTGGGGACAGCGTGGGTTGGGAGAGAGGAGAGATGGGGATGTGAGAGGGAAGAGGAGGAAGATGAGGAAGAGAGAGAGTGAGACAGAGAAGAAGAGGGAGGGGGGGAACTGAAAGGGGGGAGGAAAGAGAAGGAGGGGGAGAGAGGGGAGGGAAGAGAGGGGGAGGATGAGAGAGGAGAGGGAGAGGAAGAGGGAGAGGGAGAGGGAGAAGGAGGAATGAGAGGAGGGGAGTGAGAGGGAGGGATACGAGAAGTAGAGTACGTTATGGAGGGAGGAGACAGAGGAGAAGTCAAAAAGAAAGGGGAAGGGGGAAGGGGAGACTGGAGAAGTCGGGGAATCAGCGGTAAAAGAGGGGGAGGAAGGGGGAAGGAGAGGAGGGGGAGGAGAGGAGGGAAGGTTAGTGTGGGGGACAAGGAGGGAGAAGGAGGAGGAGGGAGAGAGAGAGGGAGAGAGAGGGAGACGGGAAAGGAGAGGGGGAAAGCGAAGGAGAAGGGGAAGAGAGGGAGACCTGGAGGGAGAGGGAGAAGGAGAATGAGAATGAGAATGGGGACGAGAGATAGAGCACTTTGGCTTCGAAATGAGCCTAGGAGCAGGGAGGGGAAGGGAAGGAGGGGGATGAAAGAGTGAGAAGATGAAGTGGGAGAGGGAGAGATTGTTAGGGAAGAGAGGGAGGTCGCAGAGGAGGAGGAGGAAGGAGAAGTAAGAAAAGGACTGGAGGGGGAGGAGGAGAGGGAAGGAGAAGGATAAGTAGAAGAAGAAGGGGATGGAGAAGAAGAAGGGGATGGAGAAGAAGGGTACTTGACTAATGGCCTGTGAGAAAACATGGGAGAAGAGGAAGAAGAAGAGGAGGATAAAGAAGAAGAGGATGAAGAAGAGGAGGAAGAGGAAGAAGAGGAAGAAGAGGAAGAAGAGGAAGACGAGGAAGAAGAGGCGGAAGAGTAAGAAGACACGGAGATAGAAGAGGACGAGGGTGAGCGGGAGAGACGGGGGAAGGAGAGGGAGAGGCAGAGAGGGGAAGGTAAGGGAGAAGAGGGGAAGGGGGCGGAGAGAGAAGGGAAGGAGAGGAGAGAGAGGGGGAAGAAAGGAGAGAGGGAGAAGAAAGGAGAGAGGGAGAGGCAGATAAATATTTCAACCGAGATGATGCATGAGGAAGAGGGAGAGGGAGAGGAAGAGATGGATTAGGAAGAGTATGGAGGGAGAAGGAGAAGGAGGAAGAGAGGGAGAGGGAGGAAGGAGGAGGAGGAGGGGAGGGAGGAAGAAAATGGGGGAGGAGAAGAAGAAGAAGGAGAGGAAGAAGAGGGGAGAGAAGGACCAAATGAGGAGGAGGAGGAGGAGGAGGAGGTGGATGAAGAAGACCTAGAGAGGGAAGGAGAAAGGGAAGAGGAAGAGGGAGAAGGAGAAAGAGAAGGAGGAAGAGAAGAAGATGAACAAGAGTAGGCCAGGGACGGTCGGGGGCTAGAGAGAGAGGTAGAGGCAAAGGAGGGACGAGGGGCAGAAGGAGAGTAGGGGGAGCAGGAAAAGGAGGGGGAGGAGGGGAGGGTGGGAATGAGAGGAAGAGGAGGCGAGCGAAGGTGGAGAGGAAGAGAGAGAAGACGAAGAGGGCGGGAGGTGAGAGAGAGAATAAGAAGAGCGGCGGAGAGAAACCTCCGCTCCCCTCGTCTTCTTTTTCCACGCTTAGATGTTTCTCTTTCTTTCGCTCATTCTCTTTGCCCACCTTCTCCTTCTCCTGCTCCTTCTCCAGTACCTTCTCCTTCTCCTTTCCTTCTCCCTCTCCTCCTTCTCCTTCCATCCTCCCCTCCTTCTCCTTCTCATCCTCCCCTCCTTCTCTGCTTCTCCTCCTTCTTTCCTCTTTCTCTAGAGACGCTTCTTTAAACTCAAAGCCTTCACTCTCCCCTTCAATCAGGGCTCTCTCTCTCTCCTCCATCTCCATCTCTGTCTCAAACTCAGGGTCCAACACGTCTCTCTTCTCAGTTTCTCTCCTCCTTTCTCTTTCCCTCCCACTAGAAGTCACACCCCTCCCCTTCAAATCGACTGCGGTAGAAGGGTGGAGGTTAGTGTGACTGGATGAAATCATGTAGGGGGTGGGGGAGAGGCAGGGGAGGTGAGGGAGGAGGAGGAGGACAGGGGAGGAGAGAGAATACTGGTCTCTCCCATGGATCTATCCGTAGTTCCCTCGCTTTCGTAGCCCTCCGCTGAAATCGGACAGGAAAACACTTGTCTCCCATGCGAATATACTTTTTGGTCATACGAGTCGGTTGGGTAAATGCGAGGTAAGAGTCTGTCTTCGATCTTTGAATACAAAGTATCCACTTTTCTTTGCTGCAGAGAGTGAGAGTCTTTTGTCATCTCTCTCTTGCCAAACTGTTCTAACCTCATACGCGATTGAATATCATTTAAACCTAGAATAACTGGAATATCCGGGTGACTTGCTGGTTTCCCTGTTGTCATCTGCATTTGATTCAAGCTGCTCGTGGATCTTAGTGGACGAGCTAAGATTGGAATTATCTGTTTGCATAAAGCCCTTGCTCCAAATATTTTCTCAGTGATCTAAAAGAGAAAAACAACCAAGTAACCTTGAAAATATGAAGACAACACATAGATACATAAATAATAGTCAGCAAGCTGCCAATAAGGTGATGCACACGCGTAGGAAAACGATGTTGTTTAGTAGCACACATAGAGAGAACAGAGTCAGATTTTTTCTAGATTTGAATTTTCGTAAGTGGCAGGAAATGAAGGAGAGCTGATGGACATCAATAAGGGTACTAAGCATGTTCTACATTATACAGAAAAACATGTTTAAACAAATACATAATTTGGCTCTGTGTATGTTCGTTAGTTTATATGTAGATGTGTTCTAAAGGTATACACACAATCGAAAACTCACTCTTTTAAGTCGCTTAATAACTAATCCTCTTCGAGTCTTATGAAAATTCGCTGAAGTATTCAACTGATAGTATGAAATGTACACGGCAACGTTATGTTTTTATTCCTAATTGTTGTACATGGTTAGACGTAAGATAAACGACAAACTAGAGAATGAATGCAAAAGGAGGCTTTAAAAAAGTAGACACAACTCTATAGACTACGGAAGAGATAGAACAAGCGAATAAGGACAAGCCTCAGTGATTGATTGTTGATTAATAAATAAATAAGTTCACATAAATAAATAAAACTCTTACTGTATGCTAAGTAAAGAGCTACGTAATATAACATAAAGGGAAAATGAGCGGGGGATTGGAAAAAGAAGGGAAGAATGAGAAAGAAAGGAAGGAGAGAATGAAAATAAAGAAAAGAAGAGATGCTGTATGGTTGGAAACGAGAATATCACATTGATGAATACAAAGCACAAATGACTGAACGGGGGGATTCGTGATAAGAAATCAAGAAAAAATGGAGAGGAAAAGATAAGAAAGAAACGGAGAGAGACGTACATAGCATACGTAGAAGCACGTATATACATATACATACAGGCTGTAACAATATACACTGCTCATCCTCATGCCTTTCTCCTTGTGTTTGTCTCCTCTCCCACGCCCACTTTCCATTGAACATACACGCTTTCCCCTCTCCTTTCCTGTTGCCCTCCCCTCCTTCAGTACTTCTTCAACCCTCGGGATATACACTCCACCACCCGCCTTGCCTCATTTTCTATCCATTTCTCTCCCCTATTCCCATTTTGTTCGTTATTTTCTTTTCCCTCCTTTCCTTGAATTCCCCTCAGTTCTTCCTTCCCTCTGCTCCCTCCAACCGCTCTCCACCCCTCCTCCTTTTCTTCTTTTCCTCTTCCCTATCTCACGGCACAACACCCCCAAAACCTGCACGTACCTTCTCCTTTGTCTCTTCTCTCCCTCACCCTGGACTTCCCTATCCTTTCCCTCTTTTGCTGCCCTCTTCTTCCTTCCTTCGTGATGCACTCGCCTCACCCTCCCCTTCACACTCACTGTTCCCCATATTTCCCCCTATTCTCTCCATTCCACTCCACCCTCTCCTTGATAGATATTTTTTCCCTCGCCTGGCCAGCCTCTCCTTCTCTACTCTCCTCATTTTAGATTTCCCTCTCTACTCCCCTTTCTTTTCACTACTTTCCTCTTCGAATACTTAACACTGTATGAGAATTTCCCTTTCTCCCTCCCATCTGTTATCTCTCTCTCTCTCTCTCTCTCTCTTACATTCGTTCGCCTCAGCTCTCTTTGTTCCCACACCTGCTCTCCTACGCGTATCTCTAACGTCACGCCTCAATCGTCTACCCAGTCCTTCTTTACCGCACCACTCGATGATCTTATTGGCATTGCTCTATCCACCTATCTTCTCCTCACCCACACATCGCCTACTCACACTCGATTTCTTGAACACTCACCCACCCACACCTGTACTCCATTGGCATGGGCGTTCACCCCCTTGCACCTCCAACCATTCCATTCCTTCATCACTCTTTTCCCGTTCTGTCCACGTCATCCCTACTTCGCCCGCATCTTCGCCTAGTTGTACCATACGATGGCTTCTCCCCATAGTACCCTCTCTCTTTTTATACCCTTCCATTTCCTTTCCCACCATTTTCCTTGCTTCTCTTCTTCCTTTCCTTTGCTCCTCTACCACCCCCACCTATTAAAACTCGTCATCCAACCACTGGTTGAGGTAGAAGCACTTTTCAGGAGTGACAAGGCCTCCAGGAGAGCACTTCTGTTTGATGGGACAGGCAATGCAGGGGGAGGCAGTGACCGAGGGTTGTTGGTACAGCATCTTGAAGTTCAAGCGGTAGACCCTCTCTTCGTCCTCTGCGTAGTCGAATGCATCTCCTCCCTCTTCCTCCGGTGGCACTTCGTCTCCATACTCCAGGTCCATAAGTGAATCTAAGGGAACGGGCGTGACTGCATTGTTCGAGGCTTTAGTGGTCGCCTTTCTCGACTCCAATTCGACCATCGCCTTGTGGGTCGGAAGACTCATCGGAGACACCAGCTCCAGCGTGTGCTCCAGCCACAGGCAGTTGAGTGCCTGCGCTGCGTTGGCGATAGAGAACGTCACATTCTGTAGCACACCTAGCTGCTCCACTCTAGCGAGGAGTTGAGCAGCAGTGATTGTTCCCTGTGGGACCAAGAAATGAACAGGAGAGAATATACAATGCAAGGTACAGGGAAAGAGCAGACAAGATGTAGGCGTTATGGGTACGTGGGGTCAGAGAAAAAGGGGAGGGAGGGTGAGAAAAGAAGAAGATGGAGAAGAGACTGGAAAGGAAAACAAAAGCACAGCAAGCAATTGTATGCGAGATAAAAGATAACAGAGTATACGGGGAAACTCCGTAGGAACAAGTATTCGAGGTAGGAAAATGTAGTGTAGTGACTTACGGTGGTCTGGACGAAGATAGTGGCACACCTCCTGATGACGTTGATGAACGCATGGTCCAGTTCGTGACCGTTGTACCAAGTACCCCCGCTCACATCCACCGAAGGCTTCAACTCGTACAGCATATACACCTTCTTGTTCTTTCCCTGCAAACCAATCACAGTTAATGTTTTCCATTTGTTAGAGCACACCATTCGGATGCTGCACATATGAGATCGACTAGTTACGTGAGAAACATAGAAGCAAAGCAACAGCAAAAGAAAAACAAGGATCAACACACCGAAAGTCTATATAAACACATTAGTTAAACACTCCAACTTACAGAAATAGACTTTTCACTCTTGATAAGCTTTTTGGCAACCATGTTTTTGAGGATCTTCTCGAGCTTGGTGTGCTCAAGAATGTTGCTCCTCTTTTTAAGGTCCTTGATCCAAATACCTTTGTTCTGTTCCCTCTCGATCAACCCATACACCACTCTCTCCTCCTTAGACATACCCAGCTGCTTCTTAGCTGACTCCTCAGAGACGTATTTCAGAAGCACAACATCAGAATCTACGTGCAACACGTTCAACCTTGCCTTTGCAGTAAGAGAGTTAATGGCGGTGGCAAAGTCGGCGAGGGAGTAGACCTTTCCCTTCTTCTTGAATTCTTGTTCAATATGAGTCTGAAGAATACCCTCTGGGTTTTCCTCGCAAACTCAAGGAGCTCTCTTTCTAACTCCTGTCTCTCCTCCAAGTGCACGCCTGTAAGCAATCACATAGATATATAATTAGCAATTGTACATCACACCTGCCACAAAGAATACTCTACACATAAAGGAGCTTTTTACAAATAACAAACCTGTTAACTTGCTCATATCTAGTCCGTTTTAAAAGTATCTCTTGCTGAGATTATAATAAGAACTACAGAAATAGGATTTCGCAATTCTAAAGTAATGATGAAAATAGTGCAGGGCGAGAAAAAATCTAGCACAAAGGAAAAAAAAGTGTAGAAGCGATAACAATAAATCATACGTAGGAAACGAAATAGTGTTCCATGTTGAATAATACTTTGTGAGGTTAAAAATCCCCATGAGACCTTTTTTTATTTTTTTATTAAAGTTCGTGTACTGTATAAAATAATAAATGTGTCGCTTCGTATTGATACCTTTCGTATGCAGAACGAACAAATTTCACGGTTTCTAAGTTAACATTTAAAAGCATTCACTGCATGAAGTTTTATTATAAATAAAATTTAATTTCAAAGTCTACGCGTATAATTGTTCACAAAAATGAATATCGTAATCACATTTGTTGATTTCTCACTAACACAATTAGATTTTTTGTTTCAAAATTATACAGAAGATATTTATCTCATTTCCACCAAAGGTAGGCATTTGTTCTCTAAGGATTTATCCTGGAATTTAATCACAATGGTCGCTAAGAAGGTTTGTTGTGTTTCTATTATATTATGGCTGTATTGATTATATCTATGTGATGCTGCGTGTGGATCATTTACAACTACAAAGACTACAAAGAAAATATAGCTTACGAAAAAAAAAAAAAAAAGTCGAAAGAAAGCGCACACTCAAAGAAAGCAGTGCATGACTTCGTTAAAAAAAAATGAGTATACTTTAAACGTTACTGGATGCACACACACTAATGCCTAATATGTATTTTTTATACGTACGGCATTTGCAGAAGAAGGTAACTGACAACATCAACGCCAAGCTTGCTCTCGTCACCAAGTCTGGAAAGTACTCCCTTGGATACAAGACCACCCTCAAGACCATCCGTCAGGGAAAGGCTGGACTTGTCATCATTGCTGACAACTGCCCCGCTCTTGAGAAGTCTGAGCTCGAGTACTACGCCATGTTGGGAAAGGTTAGCATCCACCGTTTCGCCGGAAACAACATTGCCCTCGGAACTGCTTGTGGAAAGCTCTTCAAGGTCTCTTCCCTCGTCATCACTGACGCTGGAGACTCTGACATCTTCACTGCTCAGCTCTAAATGTTAGGATAAATTCCAAGCCATAATAAAAACTTGTTCAATTATCTAGTTTATTCTCATCTTCTGAACGGATGCTATGCTATTCAAACCGCTTGATTATCCTTTCTTTGTCGTATATACGTATTGCACAACGCTTGTCTTCTTATCCACCTCTCTCTCTATCACACACACGCATCTTCCTATATTGCTCGCAAAGATGCTTGGTAGTTTTCATATCAAGGGAGTTGATGCACTCCTCAACCACCTCGCTGCATTGAGAACGCACCCTGTAATGCGAAACAAGATCTATTAATTTAGGACTTCAATGTATAAGTTGTTTTTTTGTGTAGATCTATATTTTTTCTGAAATGCACATCAAGTCTTCGAGCAACTGAACATTTTATAGCTCAGTTATACGAAGCTTGAATTGATTAATCATATTTCCTAATTTATTCAAGTGGGATGTTGCTCATATTCGAGGGAAAAGCGCACCCTCATCTCTAGTTGTAAATCTTTTAGCGGAAGATTATTTCTATGTCTTTTAATATGACTCCACTACATTGTAGTGCATCACCCGACCTGTACATATGTAGGTTTAAACAACATTTGTATTTCTGACATAAAAAATCTTGTGATCCTAAGATTTTTAATCTCCTTTCAATTGAAGAGAAGAGCATTTCTGTACGTTTTCTGGCAGAAAAAATGAATATATTGAACAGAAAATGATATATAAATGTTACATATAGTTATATGTCTTACTCAATTTAATAAATAAGTTGTTAAGTTCTCGAAAGGAGGGATTAAAAAAAATGAGATCGGGATGAGACATTTATTCAAGTCACTTCATGAAAATACAACTTGAATAATTCAGATTATTCAGTAAACTGCTTGTCATTCTAGTCGAAGCGAATAACATTATTCTCTCTTTATTTTTCCATTGCGTTTGACTATAGGGAGAAATTATAGAGAAGAAAGTACGATGCGTACGAGAGAGGATTTTCAGAAATTGAATGCACCTACAAATTTGAATACCTGTGACATAACTACTGGGTGTGTATTTGAATGGCTGCACATAGTCTAAGTTTTCAGTAAATTAAAATGAGTGATGTTATTCATTATTTCGTGCTCAAACTATCCTATGGACTTCCGTAAAAAACATGTAGCTAATATTGTGTCGCTCTGTTATTCGAACGAAATATTAGTCAATATGCCTGGAGTTAAGAGAGCAAAGAAATCCACGACTGATATCGTCGACAAGGAGAACAGTGGAGACAATATCTCTGAGGGAGAGGTTCACCTCGTACACAAGACTCCTCTGAAGGTAGATGTTGACTTGGACAACAACACTGAGATTACGGAGACAAAGAAGAGAGGAAGGAAGAGCAAGGTTGTGTCTGATGACAACAACGAAAAGGAAGATGTGGTTATTGAAGAGCCTGTCACTACTGACGTCAAGACTGACTCATCTGTAGATATGGACAAGGAAAGCGAGAACAATGAGATGCTTAAAACCAACGACAAGGTTGATGAGGCAAGAACGGAGACTGCTCAGGAAAATATGGATAAGATCGAGGGAGTCGTGAATGAGCCTGTGATTTTCAAGTCAAATGCAGAGAAGACTGAGACTCCTCTTGTGACTGAGAACAAGGGCGAGACCCACGTCGAGGATGTTCCTAAGGAGACCCTAACCCACGACGCCAGTCTGGACAAAACCTCCACTGAGACTGAGGTGAAGCCCCACCTCGACGAGGGACACATTGGAGTCCTCCATGGAGACGACGTCATCTACAAGAACACTGAAAACAACACGGTGACTGAGACCGCTCTACCTACGGAGACCCACGAAGGCGCTGTCCACACTGTCCCTCTCTCTGACACTCTGAGCGGAACCACCGAAAACACTAACGTGGAGTAGACTTTCAGTGTCCCTTCTGTACTACATGTGCATATGATCATTTTGGTGTAAATGTAATTTAATAGACAATATTTATATAGTGTAACAATTAATATCGCATACCGCTCGATTTCGGACTGTTTTTTAATGCATTTGTTCTGTAGCTCATGATGCTCAGTCAATTCAATAAACCACAAGCGCTTTGTGGCCATTTTATTTATTTTGACATCCAAAAACATCATTTTTATTTCAATCAAACAAAACTACTGTAAACTAACGAATCAGGCAGTGCGTGTTTATGAAGAAAAAGCAGCAGTGACTGTGAGCACTCTGAGTTTTCTTTTTGTACTTCGCAGTAACGGAGTCAGGGTCGATTTGTTTAGGGAAACGGACGGAACACTGGTAGTTGGGAGAAAAAGGCTCAGCGAAGATGAATCAGCATCCAAATCGAAATCAGAAAAAGGGTTCGTCTGTTACATTTCACGCGCGATAAATATACAGAATGAAAGAAGAAAATTAGATCCGCAGAAATAGCACTACTCATATAGAAAGACTCACAAGTAATATCACAGGGGATGACATAGGCTATATCTCACCTCAAGGGGCATTTCAAATGTGAGAGTGAGAACTCCATTGGCAGTCTGCATTCTGTTTGGGGGGAGGACACACACGTTTGGAGTTTTGTGTGGATATGGAGACAAAGAATTATCAATCGACATCAAATGATACTACTCAGCATGCACAATGCGATCCAAGAAACAAACATTCGGTTCAAGCAGAAAAAACAAACAAACACCTACGTGTACTGTGGTTTGGGAAGGACAACTTGTATTCCAGATTGAGTTTCCTTTTTCGCATCTTGTTTAGCTTGATTTTCCCCCTCTTCTTCGGTTACATCTAGTATTTTTTTCTCGAGCGACGAAACGTCAGAGATTCCAGGGATTACGATAGGACGAGCACCTCCAGAAGAAGATCCGGAGGTGATAGCAGATAGTCCACTTCCACTCCCTCCCTCCTCTTTCTCTTTCTTATTCATCCATGCAGAAAGCATAGACTCTGGAGATGACAGAGATTCTTCCTTCTTGGCCTCCTCACTTCTCCCCTCCTTCTTCTCTGCATCCTCCTTCCCCTTCTCGATAGAGTCCAAACCTTCCATCGTATATTGAGTTTTGGCTCTCTTCACTGTTCACAACAATAGAAAGATATGAGCATACATAATATGCATGCGTATAAAGAATTGTGTATCATAATAAGATGTGGAAGATAGATACAGCACAGTTAAATATTCACGAATCAGTAGGCTGAGAAATTTGAAAAACTAAAGCAGGACGGCGTTGTAATTCTTGATGGAAATGTTGGTTGACAGGAGACATACATGCAGACAAAGAAGAGGAACGGAGTATCAGACAGATAGGCAGGGAGATGTCGGTATGGTTGTTGTACCTATGAGGGGGAGTATCCATTGTGAGGTATTTCCTTTGCACCGAGACAGAGTGGTCTTCGTCAATGTGGACCAACGCTAATTCGAACAGGGAGAGACGTACATCGGTTTCCTGGTGTATAAGGGAATGAAGAAATAGGATAGGAAAAGGAGAACGGAAGGAATCAAGCGGAGAAGATGAGGAGAGGTAAGAAAAGAGCAGGAAGACAGAACGCAGTAGATTGTGTTTTAGCATGTCAGGCTAGCACACCTAGTCTATGCTAATGCGTACTAGCACTGTTTCAATTTTCATGTCCACATGTCATCATTCTTTGTAGTTTTGGTTTACTGGCTGCACACGCAAGAACTTCCCTACCTTTTCAGCCCTCTTCATGAGGGCATCGTTGAAGACCACGTCGCACCTAAATCTCAACACATTCGCTGCGTTGTACTTGTCATCCTTGCCTTTGTTTTTGTTTTCCACTGCTTTTCTCATCCACGTCTGAACCTCCTCCTCGTCAAACTCCTTGCAAGATGAAGCGAAGACATCCTTGCTCGAACTCCCTACGATCTTGATATCTCCCGACTCATCCAAGTGGGTCTTGATAGCCGAAGACCCACTCTCCCTTGCCTTCTTCATCTCTTTTTCCGCCTTGAACACCTCTTCGAATCGGTCCACGTTAACCTTCTCGAAACCTCCTACCGATAGGGGAATCAGCATCCAAGACACGGGACAATTCTCAGGAGCCAAGGTGCCTGGCTATAGTGTGAGAAAATGCACGCAAGAGAGACATTGGAAGAAGGAATATAATATAAGGTCGCATAGCACACGCATTAATACGAATCTAGTAATTGAACAAAATATATAACATTAATGCTAGAGCAATAAAGATCACGTTTGAATGGTAGGAGGAGTTCAGGAGAGGCTATCTTACCCTCTTCTTCAGCTGCGGAGGCCCTACGATGCTGTGCCCGCAGATATTGATATACACCATCAACACATCCTTCTTCAGAGACTTTTCATCTCCAACAACTTTCTTCAGAGGGCTTCCGGGGTGGATCTCGAACTCTGATATTAGAGTGTATTTCACCTCTGGGGTAAACGTGTTCTAGAAGTAGGTGTAGGAAGTAGATGGGGGCATGTATTGAAATTGTATCTTCATATTAGTATGCGTATCACAAGAACTGCATAGTAGATCAGATACACATATCAAACGGATTTACCTTTTTAAAATCGTTTTCCTCTTTCTCCATTTGCTCCTTTTGCTTTTGAATAAATTCCTTGTAAGCTGAATTTCAAGCATAAAAGAAAACAAGTTAGACTTAACTCTGTATAAAACTATTTTTCAATGGAGAAACTTAGACTAAATATACCTTTAGGGTCCTTTTGTGCAAGTTCATTCAAGAACTGCCACATGTGTTCGAAATTTTCCATTAGACAAGGAATAAATAGTAGTGTTTCCTTTGAACTTTCTGTCTGTTTCTTTTTTCCTCTTTGTGGGATTTTTCTTGAAAGTGTGCATAACAAATAGAGTATTACTACTATTTGTGTGCAGTGTGTCTCAAAATATATGTGTGTCAAATGTGTAGAAGTTTATTTTCTTAACTACTTATTGTTCTTGGAATATTTTTTTATTTCTTCACTTCTTCAATATAAAGAATAAAACACAAGCTGCGTCTTTTTTGTGTACTTGAACAAGATATTTTACGTGATGAGTGCATGAGATTATCAATCATTCAAATATTATTAGTAAACAGGAAGTGCTCTAGAGTAGAGGAAACAGGTGTTCAGAGTTTACAGAAAAGTGATTGTCTATCAGCTTGTGAAGAATTTTTACAGGATATACAAGTAAAACCTCCTAGGGCATACTGTGAACATGTATGGAGGGTACGGGAACTCATTTAACTCTGGATATTCCAGCTTAGGGAATCCTTTAGGAGCTGGATATGGTAAGTATCACTGCATGCATGTTTGTTTCTTCAATTTGATTTACATGGATCTTTGAGACACATGAGTTGCACGTTTTTGACTTCAGGCTAGACCCTATGTAAGTACTAAGCTGTTCTTCCTTTTTTCTACTTTCCGTTTGTGTTTTTCCTAGACGGGTATAATTCGAATAGTTTATATGGAGGATATAACAGTGGTTATGGAGGAATGGGGGGATACTCTGGGATGTATGGTGGGAGCAACGGGTACGGATATGGAGGATATGGGAATGGGTACGGAGGAGGGATGATGGGAGGGGGGATGGGATACGGAGAAGGTTTAATGGGTGTTTCGGACGCAGTGCTGGGTGGGAGCCAACGCCTGATCGAAGAGTTGGAGATGTATATAAACTCTAGCAGTCGGATAAGCAACCTGCTGCAGATGTGTGTGCAGAACGTGTTCCTATGTGTGCAATCCGCAGGGCAAGTGGTGCAGTCGGTGGTGGTGCTCAAGAGTCAAACGAAGGATGACGCACAAGGAGTCTTCACCGCCCCGTCCCCCATCGCCCTCTTCTACGCGCTCAGGAAGTCTCTGCTGAGAGTAGCCAAGAACACCAAGAAGAAGATCAGAGAGGGAGGCTTGTAGGACAAGGGGAAGGGCAAGGAGGGGAGGGAGGGGAAAATGGTTTGATAGAACGTTTGGGTCAGAGGTCAGAGGGGGTTGTAGGGAGAGAAGGAAGAGGGGGCGGAGATGGCAGAGAAGGGTCAGGAGAGGGCGCAGGAGAGGGGACTCAAGAAGAAGCGAATGATGTGGAAGATAATGAGGATGGAGAGAGCGAGGGTGAGGGAAAGGGGATGTGGCGTCGTGAATGGTCTCTGCTAGAGTGGATGCTAGGAAGTGCGGGTGCCCTGGTGTCTCTCAAAGTGCTTTCCTCGTTCGTTTCAATTGTTTTGAGGGTTCTGTGTCGCAGAATAGGTCGTTTGCTCAGGAGTGGAGGGAGGAGGGGGGTTGTGGACAGTGCTTGCCAGTGTTTTTGGAGAGGTGGAGGACGATTACGAGAGGGCGTGGAGGCTATCCAGAAAAGAAGTCCCCGGCGCTTCCCTCTTCGACTCCTCTTCTGGGGCTCAGTCATACCCAGTGGGAGGGTATGGAGGAGGATATGGAGGTGGATATGGAGGAGGATATGGGGGATACGGAGGGACATATGGAGGGGGTATGGGGGGTACGGAAATCCATATGGCCCTGGAAGTCGTTCCCCTCGACCCCCCTTCTTCTTCCTCTTCGTCTTTGTTCTCTCTCTCTACTTGGATGAACGTCGTCCCCCTCGCCCTCGTTCTATACGTGGGCTATCGGTTTGCAGTAAACGGGATGGAGAGGCAGAGAAAGGTCGCCGAGGAGGAACGTAGGCAAGAGGAGGAGAGGGCAGCTGTGCTGCAACAAGAGAGGGAGATTCAGCTCAAAAGAGAAGAACTCAACAGACAGAAACAGTCGCTATCCCTTGGTCTAGCTGCCGTTAACTCCATTCCTCCATCCTCTCTTCCTCTCCCTCACTCTTCCTCTTCCTCCTCATCTTCTTCCTTTCCTTCTGATCTCATCGGTCAACAGGGGGGAGGAGGGGTAGGAATAGGAGGTATAGGAGGAGGAGTGAGGGTGGGAGGGGGTGGAGGGGGAGTAGGAGGAGAGGGGGTGGGAGGGTCCTTGGGCTTGCCTGAAGATACGTGGGCGAGAAGAAATGGAAATATGAATGTCCGCAGCGCATCTTTTGCATCCCTTCCCACCCGCTTTGGAAGCAGTGGAAATATGAGTGAACACTACGCGACACCCTCAGTGTCCGTGGCTGCAGGAATAGGAGGGGAGCTGGGTTCTCCTCCTCGTGCGCTGCGTCCCCCTCCTCTCTATCTCCCGCCTCCTCCTCCGCTGCGTTATCTTCTGCCCTTCCCTCTAACTCATCGATCTCTTCACTCTACCCCTCCTCCTCCGCCTCTATCTCAGCCACTGAGCTTGATTCTTCCATCAGTCATCGGGGGTCATTCGTAGGGGATCACTTGGGATACGACGGAAGGGGAGTAGGAGTGGGAGTGGAGGGAAGATTAGGATCAACGGGATATGGGGAAATAGGAGGAGTGGGGAGGGGACTGGAAGTGAGCACTTCGCCTGGCTCACTGGGGGAAGCAACTGCCTTCCCCTCCTCCTACTCATCCTCTTTCAACTACCCTTCCTTCTTCCCCTCTCCCTCCGTCTCTCCCTCCTACTCCCCCGTCCCCTCCGTCTCTCCCTCCTCCACTCGGTCGGACACTTACTTCACCTCCCTCAACAATCAAACGCACTGAAATATGCGTTGAATACTTCAAATTGAGATAAGCAACTTAAGGCACTAAAAATATGCGATCAACAACATCTCAAAGCGATAAGCCGAAACCATCTGGAGAGGGATACAGGGTACGCTGATGTTGATTTTATTTCCACTCGAACAGTCGCTCGTAGACTTCTTCTCTCTTAGAAAACTTTCTCTCTAGCGAATAGCTCTACCCTATATGGTGCATGCACAATTATGCTCCTTCTCCATCCCTCTGTTTCTTTCTGGGTACTTTCTGCCGAATGTCTCTCTTCCCTCATACTTCTCTGCTCGTATCGTGTATGTACATGTATGTAGCTATGCTAATTGAAACAAACTGTTGAGAAATTGAGTACATAGTTTGGTCTTCGATGTTCTACGTGATCTGTTTACCTTTCAGTGTATGTCCGCCTATTTTAGTCTGTTTCTCATGCATATGTATCCGCATGCACATGTGTTTGTATGCTTACTTGGACGTGTACACCTTGGTTGTCAGTCGCACGAATGCATATTTATTAACCGAATGCACATGAATATATTGATTAAAGCAGAGTTCGAAAATAAACCATCTCGAGTCAATTAAGAAGATCTTCGATAGTCGAATCCGTCTCTCCTCTCTCAACGTCCAGTGCAAATGAAAAAGAACTGAAGGAATAAAATTGGTGCTGCAAAAAGCAACGGAATAAATAGTTGATCAAATAAATAAGGGAAAGGCAATGCCAAACAAGATCATTAGGTGGTATATGGCAAAGGGGTGGTAAGCCACTATACTCCTGGGGGTTGTGTGTAGTTGTTTTTTAACATAGTTGATTGTTCTGTCGTCGTCGTTGTTAGGGTAGTTGTTAATGCATCCATCGAACGTGGGTTCCTAATTCGTGATGCGATGGTTAATCTGTCTCCCTAAGATTTGACAGAGAGGAACTTCGCGAAAGACACAACGACGTGGTTGTTGGATCTGATTTTGAGGAGGTTCGATAGCTTAATGAACTGCCTCTTGAGCTCCAGAAGTTCCGAGAGAGTGAAAGGCCTAAGGAGGGTAACAGGGTACTTTGTCACGAGCGAGGGGGGAGAAGAGGGGTCTTCCGAGGCAGCAGAGGGTGATGAGGTAGACTCAGCGGGAGCAGAAGAGGCAGGGGAAGAGGAAGCAGGGCTAGGCGTTGCCTTAGCTCCCCTGACGAACTTTGACCCCTTGACGAAGGACGACTTGGGTGCAGAAGACGAGAGGAGAAGAAGAAGGGGGAAGGGACTTCGTCCCCAGCCAAGAGGGCGGTATAGAGGGAATGCGACAGAGGCTCAGGGAGATCCACCTCAACTGTGAGAGACCCAGACTCCACCTTTGAACACCGATCCGCCAATAGCAGCACCTTCAAGTCAAAGAGATATCAAGCCCAACAACCCGGAACCAGTGTCAGCATTACGGTGGTTAATTGGATGATGTAATAAAACCCAACAAAGCAATAGTATATCAGATAGAGTACATAAAACAGAGCATATAGTACAGATTCGTCAGACAATACAGCCGTAGACTCAACAACGCGATAACACCCTCAGCCAAAATGAGTTAGGAGGCAGCACACATAAAGGAGTGCAGTCGAAGGCAGGAAATGGCAATACGATAGCGCGTGTGTATCATTCGGTAGCAGGTGCATGCATGTGTGTTATTGAGCGAGTGAGCGGGTGTGAGGTGAGAGTGGGTGCTTGTCGTGCAGTACCATTTTCTGGACTATGCGGTCGATATCAAAGACATAGCTAGTGTTTTCAAGGGCAGTAGGAGTAGTGCTCATGAGTTGTTGGGACTTGGTGTTCAGCATGTACTCTGCGACCTGTGCGAGGGGAGTGGGGTCGTCTTGGGAAACAGTGAAGAGAGGGTTCTCCCACCGTCTCTGCTCGTCAGGGATCTCTATGCGTTGGTAGAGATCAAGCAACAACTCATCAGGGTATCTCTCCAACCCAGCGTTGCGTTCTGCAGTGCAGGTAAGAAGAAGGCAAGGAACAGCATAGAGAGTGGTGGGAAAAGAAAAGATAGAACAAGAGTAACGAGTGTTGGCCAAGGATGTAGAAGACATTAGATATCGTAGGGAGGGCGGACCGAATAAGCGAGCAGGGAGTAGAGGCGTGAAACGAAGTGGGAGAGAGGGAAATTGAGGGAAGAAAAGGAAACGAGAAAGGATGGAGTAGAAAGAAAGGGGGAGAAAGGAGGGTAAGAAAAAGAATGACGTGTTGGGTAGCCTACCTTTGGACTGTGACAACGTGCAAGGCAAGTACATGACGCACTGAGAAGTGCCCAGCTCTCTCACGCGGGTGTACAACTCATAACGGAAACCCTTGACGTGGTTATAGTCTGTGGTGTGAGTGGGGACGAAGATAAAAAATGCAAGGGAAGTAAATTGATTTCAGTATTTGAGGAAGTAGGGCATACCACTTGCATGCAACAGGACAGAGAAATAAAATTTAATGCATACGTACTATCCAGGATGACGACTCTGTTTGCGGTCAAGTAACGTTCAACTGCCGCGCGAAGGGCACCGTTCAATTTTTTCTCGTTCAGCACCGCTGTGAAAGAGTGAGTAATAAGCAACTTGTTAGCTGGAATGTTAGGGATATTCGTTGTCTAATTTCATTTGTACCTGATGTAAAATTGTCCATACTATAAGGATGAAGTTATTAAAATAAAGTAAAATAAAAACCCTACATGAATAGCACGCAGCGTGCTTTAAGCGGAGGTTCTCCAAGTTGATCACTACAACTTCAGTTCCTGGGTATGTTTTACGGATATAAGTTGCTATCTCCGTCGCTCTCTTTGTCTTTCTCCGAGCAGGGGACTCCGCACATAAGAAGGAGAGGCATGATAAATTTTCAGGTAAACAGATAACGAGCGTTCAATACTTTAATGTCTTTAGAAGAATTCTTCTTGCGTGCAGATATTTTGATTTTTTTTTCTGCAATCTACAGCCCACGTCTTTAAAGTAAATATATAGATTGTTAGCGAGCTGACAATTTACTAAAACAACAATTTTTAGTTTCAGAGCCTATTTTTGGTAGACTTGTCCGTTTGACATATAATTAGATTTGACTAAACCATTTTTTCCGAAGCTGAACGAAAATGGACTCTCTCACTCAAATTCAGTGTTATATGAACACTATTTTTGAGCTATTCGGTGATAGTATTGAAAAGCTAAGTGGGGCTCCTCTGACAGTAGAACACGTCGAATTATTAAAAGAGGTCGTGGAACAGCAAAAGAAGATAAAGCTTGCAAAGGAAAAGGGAGAAGCAGTGGAGCATGAAGACGCAGTACTTCTCCCAGAAGAGGGATTAAACGGATGGAGATCCTCTACCGAAGACATAGTAGAAAACGCTAGAGAATTGTTCCAGAGGATAGCAGAGGGTATGTATTGCGCTGTCGGATCGGATATGTATTTGCCTCTATGCGTGTGAAATGCATAGAAAACTCGTGTATTCTATCTCACTTGATTTGCGTCTCTTATTTTCTTGGTTTGTGGTGCTGGTGTATTCTACAGTTGACATGTTGATAGGATCTCTCCCTGAACAGCTGACTTGTGAGGAAGAACAGCTGGAGGCATTAGCGAGACTAGACGCGGAGTGTGAGAAGGCGAAGGCAGAGTTGGCGGAAGCGGAGTTGTTTTCTTCTGAGTGCAGAAAGGCTGCTTCCCAAAGAATTCACGACTTGTCATCAAAATACCTAGGAGTTGACATTGAGGAGGAAGACGACGAGGACGAGGATGAAGAGGAGGAGGAGGAGGAAGCGGAAGAGATGAGCCAGCGTAATAACAATGCAGGAGACGTATTTGCGAATGAAAATGAAGGAGAAATATGATTGATTCTGCGTAGAGCTTGTCTGATCTGCGTCTGCTGATAGTCGGAGAGTAGCTGCCGCATGAGTCTATCTGCGTGCATGCGTAGTTTCTAGCGTTGATATAGTTTCCAACGTTGATATGTAGGAGTGCCAAACCCGCTGTAGTCTTCTTTTTGCGTACCTCTCTTACTTATTTTCTAATCCGTATTTCTACTTCCTGACAGTCTTAGACTGAGCACAGTCGAAGAAAGCAAGGTATTCTTTTGCTCTTCTGTTTGCCAAATAACTGCTTGCTTATTTTAAATGCAATAAACATTTGTTTATACTCTATCGTATTAATCGTGTAGATATTGAGCTCACCTGCGATCAGTTAGGTTACCTTGATGTGATACATAATACGCCCCATGCATGCATCGGTGGTGCGCTGAGTAAGTATGGTAGAAGTGTAATGTTATCGAAGAGAAAATGTAGGCATTTAGAGATGAGAAAAGAGCGGTGGTTAGTAGAGTGCATAGACGGGATCTCCAGACGAATAATTCTGTTTTATTTTATACATTTACACGCAAGGCTAAAAAATGGAGTCGAGCGAGTTCTGCCGAATCCTTAGTAAAAAGTGTGAACAAGGGCTGGATATGGGCGGAGAGGGGAGTGGGAGGCGCAGTGGGAGCTGATGGGAGGCGAGCAGGGAGGCGAGTGAAACAGAAGGAAAGGCAAGAAAGGGAAGAGAGGAGATGAGGAAAGAAAGGCATAGAGAATGGGGAATAAAACTAAATAAATATATAGGTGAACATCAAGGGAAAGGAAGAAGAGAGGAGGGAGGGGAGGCAGGCGAGAGAGGGGAAAGAGGGAAGGGGGGCAAGAGAAAGAAGAGAGGGAAAAGCGAAAAAGAACAAACGAAAAAAGAAAAAGAAAAAGAAAAAGAAAAAGAAAAGAAAAGAAAAAGAAAGAGAAAAGAAAAAAAGAAAAAAGTAGGACGAAAAAAGGAGGAAAAAAAAGGGAAGAAGTGAAGCAAGAATAGAGGAAGGAATAAAAGGAAAGGAAGAGGGAAAGAAGAAAAAGAGGAAAAAAGAAAAAGGAAAGGAAGAGGGATAAGAAGAAAAAGGAAAAGGAAGAAGATTATGAAAAGCAAAACCAAGAAAAAGGAGAAGAGAGGAAAAGGAAAAGGCATTAGGGAGTACAGCTGACGATATTACGGAGGCAGGAGATTAGCTAGAGATATTGAATCGTTTTGAAGGGGAGTGGATTGAGAGGGAAGGGAAAGGGAGAAGGGGGATGGAGAGGGAGGAGAAGGTAAGAGGAAAGAGCAGAAGGGACATGAAGAGGGAAGGGAAGAAGAGGAAAGGTAAAAGAGGGGAGGGAGGGTAGAGGAAAGAGAAAGGTAACAAATCAAACGATTCAACGAATATATGAGAAAACGAAAGGAAAGGGAAGGAAAGGGAAGGAAAGGGAAGAGAGGGAAGGGAGTTCATGATATCAAGAAGGGGAGGGAAGATGATATGGCGAAGGGAGGGGAAAGCAATGTTAGGGGGAAAGGAAGATAGATGTTGAGGGGAAAGGGGATGGATGTGGGAGGTGAAGGGAGAGAGATGCATCTATGGGGTGGATGATATGGGCGAAGAGAGGGAAAGTGAGAGTAATGGAAGAGGGGGCGGGGGGAGGGGGCGGGGGAAAGGAAAGGGGGAGGGGGGAAAGGGAGAGGAAAGGGGAGGAAAGGGAAAGGAAAGGGGGGAGGAAGGGGGAGGAAAGGGAGAGAAAAGGAGAGGGAGGCGGAGAGGGAAGGAGAGAAAGATAGGTTTAGAGTGATGTTTCTAAGATCTGTTTTTGATAGTGAAGAGGGGGATGTCGAGGTATGTTTTGATAGGGTTTACAACGTTGACGACGAAGTAGGAGAAGTAGGCGAAGGAAACAATGGCGAGGGAGTGGATGATGATGGCCTCGAGTGCTAGGACAAGAGGGGCAGAAAATATGGTGCTGAGGTGGAAGAGGGAGAAAGCGATACAAACGACCGCGTAGGCGGAGACGAAGGAGATGATTTTAGTGAAGGTAGGGGAAAAGGGAGCGTAGGTAGTGGCGGTGATGTGAGAGAGCATTAGGCGCATGACTAAGTAGGCTGCCAGGATGTTGAGGGAGCCAAGGAAGAGGCGGGGATGGATTGAAACGATGTCGCTGGAGAGAAGAGGAAAACGGTGAAGAAAGATACCACCAACAAAACATGCGCTATAAGGGGGCTGAATGCCTCTGATAGAGGGACGATGCGGTCTGTGGGGGCGGGGGAAGCGACGGAAGAAGCGGAGGACGAGGAAGAGGAAGAAGAGGTGGAGGGAGAGGAGGACTTGGACTCTTCGACGGAAGTGGAGTCAGTGGAGGATGAGGTGGTGGAAGCAGAAGATGAGGAGGGCTTGGGCGCAGAAGAGTTGGAGGTGATGGGGAGTTGTTTACTCTTGGCAGATAAGAGGATGGCATCGTTCTTCTTCTGCACGAACGAGTACACGCTGAGGCTGTGCGTGATGAGAGTGGGGAATGCGCTCAAGAAGTTGAAGACAATGATTAGATGTCCATAAGTGAGTCCGAGGAATGCCTCTCTGTTCCAGAACAATACACCCTCAGGGTTGTATGCTGTCCAGAGATAGATAGCGGCGATCACCATGATGCCCTCATTCGCTCCGTTGATCGCAGGCAACTCAAGAGAGTGGGTGATGTACTCCTCGAATGTCGCGAAGAAAAACACAGAAACTGACATGCAGACACACACAACAGCCCAGATAGACCCTCCAGTTTGCACAGTAGCACATACCGTCACACAGCTCATTCCAGTGTTTAAAGCGTCGCATCCGTGGTCGAAAAGCAAGCCAAGGGGAGATGATGAGTTCGTTTTCTCGCCTGCTTTCCGTCCAGCGCA
This sequence comes from Drosophila quasianomalipes, assembly GCA_035043665.1. Classification (NCBI taxonomy): domain Eukaryota; kingdom Metazoa; phylum Arthropoda; class Insecta; order Diptera; family Drosophilidae; genus Drosophila; species Drosophila quasianomalipes. The sequence continues at coordinate 163,727 of JAWNMU010000469.1, forward strand.
TCCAGAATCATGTAGAATACAATCGAGCCGGCAGAGAAGGCGTAGACCCAAGCAGGAGCTGATCCATGGAGGAAAGGCTCGTAGTATATCAAAAACAAGTGGCACAGGAAGGGGAACGAAAAACCAAACAACGTCATCAGGTTCGGAGCTATGAACGAGGGGACAAACTCAATCAAAGTGTTGAAAATGTAAGGGTTGAACACGTTCACGAACAGTATGGAGTGGTCTGCACCACTGTATTTGTATTTCCGGATGTTCGTGAGAGCCTCCGAACTGGAATGCAGAGCAAGTAATAAAAGGGGAATTTTCAAAGCATATCATAAGAATTAGAGCATGAATGTACATCTAATGTATTGTGTACTTCGCATGAAAATGTGACATGATCTCTCGAAGTGTTTATAATAGCATCGCGTTCCGTTGCTATGTTCTCTTTAAGTTGTCTTCACACTTAAAATACACAGCCGAGTATAGAGGAGATTAAGCTTATAACGTATTTTGCTTAGTGGTATTCATGTCAGTCTCCACAAATTCGCGAGAGTTGGGCTATGTAAGTGAGTCGTACCTTAAAAAATTTTCGGAAAAAAGCATATCTGTAGGACAGTATGTTGTAGCATGAAAAAGTAGCTAGATTAGAATAACCAAATAAACACGGGAGCTAGACGGGTGGATCCAACATGAATAACGGATATGATGTAAATGTATGCATGTTTAAAAGATCTGCGGGTGAGTATGTACGGTTTAGGGAGAAAGCAATGATATATCGAATAAATTGGCACTATCGTTCTTGATGGTTCGGGACGAAACAATGGGAAGAGAACTTGAAATATGAATGAACGAATATTTTAGAATTCTCCTTTAAGCATTGTATTTATTCCTATTAAGATGTACGAGAGATTAGAATAGATGTTTTATGTTGCTGTACAACTTTTATTTGATTATTGAATTGTCCTGTTGTTTGTTTTTCGGATATATTTGTTTGTTTCAGTTTTGAGCATGTTCATTGATCGTTCTCCACATATGAGTACTCTGAGAATACTATTCTCACAGAACCTGGAACTGATTATTAGCGTAAATGTTATGATTCCCGCGATGGCACACAAATTCGGTGTATGTGCCCTAAATGTATCGTATTTCGTATGTTTAGTTGGAGCATGAATCATGCGCCCGAAATATGAATAAGCTGGCATGCGTGTGTATTAAGGGAAGCGAACCCTTTGTGATGTGATTGAGAAATTGCATAGCATATCCCTTATTAAGTTATCATGAGCTTGCAAGACATGTTAGTGTATAGACTATCAACACAATCAAGATATGGGATAGAAAAGATTTTGAATATTGTAATGTATAACCTTAAATGACGTCTAGACTATTATCATCCCTCAATATAGTATGCTACAGTTTAATAGAAAGCTTTTTAAAAGACTATAAAACAACTAGACGATAACACCGAAAAATCTCCAGTTAGCGAGTTTGAATGAAGAGAACACTATGTCACTCTGTTATTGCTAACGCGCTGAGATAAACAAATAAAATATACAAGGTGCTAATAAAGAAATCACTGATGTAAGTGATAGAAAAAAAGAAACGAACGAAGACAAGACTATTTAGATTCAGAAAATGACGATGAAGACAGAATGGAATTCTTGCAAGGCAGAGGATACACGTAGTTGCTCAGAGCTGCCATCAGAGTGTCTACTTCATGCTGCGGATGGAAAGAGGAAGGATGGGAAGGAGATGCGCGAGAAGATAAGAGAAAAACAGTACAGAGGTTCAAGTTAGAAGAGAAGAAATATGAAATATGAAATAACGAATCGATAAAAAAAAAGAATAGCGTGGATAGACAGGAAAAATAGATGGGAAGACAGTGCAGTGTTATAGAAAATGAAGGGAATGTGTGTACAATGCATAGAAAATGAAAGGAATGTGTGTACAATGCATAGAAAATGAAGGGAATGAATGAGGCTGGAAGACGAAGGTCGTGGTAGCATGTGCATTGAAGGTAAAGGGAGTGTATGCATATATATATATAGGCGGTAAAGAGGATGCATTCGTGTGGGTAGATAGTGACTTACAGCTGGCCCATGGGCGATGAGATCTACGCGGAAGGAAGGCTCAAAGCCGAAGCCATCGTTGATCATATCATACGAATCCGAGTCATCGTGGACGGCTGAGTTCAGCACAAGTGAAGAGGGAAAGTGGGAGGCAGCGGAAAGAGCATCTGATGGAGAGGATGGGGAGGTATGAGGAAGAAGAAGACGAAGAGGAATAAGAGGAGGAGGAAGAGTTGGAAGTAGGTAAGGAAGAGGGAAGCGAGTGCATAATGTAGTCTCTTATGTCTTCGTCGTCATCATCCTCGTCCTCTTCCTCCCTCGTCCCTCCCCAGAGGGATATGTTGTTCCTTTTCTCTATTCTCCTTCTCTCCGCCTCCACTTCCCTTTCCCTCTGTCTCTGCCTCGCCCTCTCCTTCTGCTTCTCCTTCTCCAGCTCCTCCTCCATTGCCCTAGAAATATCACCATGAGACGGTCGGGACAACTTCACGCTCTCAACAACGTATTTGCATGCACCCAGTCCAACCCCTCTCTCCTTTCCCTTCGTCCTCGCCCGCCCCTTCCTCCCCTTCCCTTTCCTTCTCTCTCTACTTCCCTCTACTCCGTTCAACAGATCCTCCGCCTTCTCCCTCCGCCTTCTCTCCCTCTCTTTCTCCTGTCCTCTCTGTCGTCCAACATTTTCCTCCTCCTCTCTCTCGCTCTCTCCCAGGGGTTCTACGTAGAGAAACTCTGAAGAAGATGATGATGAAGAAGAAGATGAGGAGGGGGAGGAAGAGTGGAGAGGGGTAGAATCCCCCAACAACGATGGGAGGACGGAAGAGGAAGAATAGGAGGAGGAGGGGGAAGAGGAGGAGTAGGGATCGGTCTGAGAGATACAAATCCAGTGCTTCGTAGGATTTCTCTGACTTCATCTCCAGCCAAGATGTGAACATCACCGAGTATGAAGAGGGATGAGGAGGAGGTGGAAGGGGCAGAAGTCTAAGTGGGAGGACGAGGGCGAGGGAGAAGAAGGGGAAGAAGGGGATGAGGAGGAAGATAAGGGAGATGTGAGTGATGATAGCCTGAGAAGAGAAGAGATAGCAGAGGAGGATGAGGAGGATGAGGAGGAGGAGGAGGAGGAGGGGGGGGAAGACGAGGTAAGAGATTGCTGCTTGACGATAGAAAAGAACTATTAAGAGAACGAGCAAGAGAAGACAAGTGGTGGGGGCAGGGAGAGGGAGAGGGGAAACGAACGAAGCACTGGTAGGTGTGGGAGAAGGAAGAGGAGGGTGAGATAGAGATGGGAGAGGAGGAGGAAGAAGAGAGAGGGAGGGACGGGGTCGGAGATAGCGAAGACAAAGGGCGGAAGAGGAGAGGCGAAGTCGAAGGGGGAGAAGGCGATGAGGCCGAGAAGTAGGAGTGGAAGAAGGAGAGGGGGAAGAGCGGATGACAAGGAGAGGGAGAGGAGGGGGCGAGGGGAAGAAGGGGGAGAGAGGGATGAAGATTGATTTGTTCGGCAGAATCAGAGGAGAGAGGAAGGACGAGGAGAACGAACGAAGAGAGAATAAATAGGAGTTCGAGCGAGACGGAGAGGAGGATGAGGAGGAAGAGAAAAGGGAGAAGGGAGAGCCCCCGCTTGAGCCTCCCTTGCCCCCCCATAACCCTCCCCATACCCTTCCCCATTACCCCCCGGAAACCCTCCCATAGCCTCATCCAGTTCATTTGAATAGAAGACGAGGAAGTAGCATCTCTTCCCTCTCCCCTCCTCACTCCTTGTCCCCTTCCCTCTCCATTCCCTGTTATTCCTGTTGCTCTTCCTCTCTCCCCCTCACCATCCCTCTCGCCCCCGCCCTCCTTAGCTTTTGTTTCGCATGCAACAGGGAGTCTGTAGATATCAAGAAAGGAGTGGAATAAAGGGAGGTAGAGGACGAAGCGGAGGAAGAGGAAGGAGACGACGAGGAAAACGGAAAAGGGGGAGGGAGAAGGGACTGGAGAAAGACAGGGAAATGAGCTTTCTCATTTTGAGGATTACAGAGCAGGAGGAGGGGGGAGAGATGAAACGAAGGAAGAAGGAGTGAGGGAGAGACGACGGGTCGGGATTACGAAGCAGAGAGGAGGGGAGAAGCGCGGAGGTAGAGGAGGCGGGGGAGAGGGCCGAGTGCGGGTGTGGGGGAAAGGGGGACGAGGGAAAGGCTCTGGCGAATAAGGACGGGTGAGAAGGGAGGGGGATGGGGAAGGAGGAGGAAGAGTCAGAGGAGGATGAAGAGAAGGAGGAGGAGGTGGAAGAAGGGGAGGAGGAGGATGCGGAGGAACGAGAAGGAGAGAGAAGGCAATAAGATCCTGCACCCATATAACTGAGTCTGATGAGAGGGAAGCTGGGGTTCTGGGGACTAGGAAGGGAGGAAGAGGAAGAGGAAGAGGAAGAGGAAGAGGATGGAGAAGAGTAGGGTGGGTAGGAAGAAGAGGAGTACGCAGAGGATGGGAGAGGGGAGGAGGGATGGGGGGTGGTTTTGGAGGTGGTCGGCTTGACATAGGAGAAGGCTGTGTAGAAAGAAGAGAGTGGAGGGACGGGGGGAAGAGAGGGGAGAAGGAAGAGGCAGAGGAAGAGAACGCGATGAGGTGTTCTTCGAAGAAAAGGGGAGGGAATGGGTCGTTCTCAAACGAAGGCACGCGGCGACCACTGGACAGGCAGATAATGTGAGTACATTCGAAAGTATTTACATTGGAGTTAGAAGAGATTTGATGAACATCTCGGGTAGAATGGATTAAAAAACGCAAAAAAAAAAAAAAAGTAAACAAAAAAAGTAAACAAAAAAGTAAAAGAAACTATGCGCAATGCATATAAATGTAGGTGTATGTGCATGTATATGTTTGTGTATATGTGTATGTCTATGTATCGTATAGGTATATGTGAGTGTGTGTGTTTCTACCTGTGGCTGATTCTGTTGACAGTCTCTTTGAGCTTGAGTTCCACAAGCATTCATTGCCCGTCCGGCCTCAACGCGGAAGGGGCTTCAACTGGGGAGAGGGAGGAGGAAGAGGAAGCGAAGGAGGACAAGGAGGATGAGGAGGAGTACTGCTTGGACTTGGGGTTTATAGAGAGAGAGAGAGAGAGAGAGCTTGTTTTTTCTTCTTGAGGGCGCTTAGGGATTGCATTATAGTCATTCCTTCTCTCTCCACGTCTTCTCTTCCCAACGAAAGCTCCGCCTCCCATTTGTCCTCCTCCTCCTCCCTCTCTCTCGCCCTGGCTCTCTGCCTCTCCTTCTGCTCCGCCCTCTCCTTCTCCTCCCTCTCCTCCCTTCCTCCGACCTCTATTTGAGTATCCATTCTTCTCACTCTTCCATCGCTCCCAATCGAGAGCACCCCTCCTTCGCTCTCCTCCCCACCTCTTCCTCTCCTCCTCTCCCTCTCTCTCGCTCTCTCCCTCTCTTTCTGTTCCTTTTCCCTCTTCTGTCCTATCCTTCTCCCTCGCCTTCTCTATCAGTCTCTCTCTCTCCCTCTCCCTTTCCACATCTATCTCGTCCTCCTCATACCTCTCCTCTCCTCCCTCTCCTCCATCGCTTCCTTCTCTACTCAACAACCCTATCTTCTCCTCATCGTTCCGCTCAATTTGAGAAGAAGGGGTGGGGAAGAGAGAGAGAGAGAATATGGAGTCTTGAGTAGAAAGAGGAGGAAGAGGAAGAGGAAGTTGAGGAGGAGGGCGGGGAAGAAGAAGGAGGAAGAAGAGGAAGATGAGGAAGATGAGGAAGATAGGGAAGATGAGGAAGATGAGGAGGAGGAAGATAAAGGACGGGAAGGGGGGGCGGGAGAAGAGTAGGGACGAGTAGAAGAAGAGGTGGAAGAAGACGAAGCGGAGGAGGAGGAGGAAGAGGAGGAGGAGAGGTGCGTATATTTTGGATCTTTGTTGATCGAGTTGGACTTCCTTGGTGATTCTCCTAGAGTCTTTGAGTGTGTTCAATAAAAAGAATTGAGAAGAAAGAGGGGATGAAGAAGGAGAGGAAGTTGAGGAAGCGGAAGAAGCGGAGGCCGGGGAGGCCGAGGAGGAGGAAGGACCGGCGAAGGATGATGGAGAGAAAGGGGAGGAGGAAGAGGAGGAGGAGAAAGATCGATAGGGGAGGCAGGAGAATATCTCGATTGAGCAGTCGAATACCTCGCAGAAGCTAAGGAGGTCGAGGTGATCGCCTCTGATCCACGAAGAGGGGAGGGACGAAGATGAGGAGGAGGAAGACGAGGAAGAGGCAGAGGAATTGGAAGCAGAGGAAGACGTAGCAGGAGAAGGCGAGGAGGGAGGGAGAGGGTTTTTTTAGCCATATGTAGTTGTCGATCGAGTCCTCTACAAACTGAGAGGAGTGGAAATATGAGCGATCATGTAGGAAAAAACACAGGGAATAGGAACGAAGAAAAGAAGTATATGAACAACAGGTGTTAGGCCATAAAAGAGGATGATAATATCAACGAACGTTGAAATGTTAGTTGTGTGTGTGGAAATATGAATGATTGAGATATCAACAAAAGACCAGGGAAGAGAGTTAAGAGAAAAAGAAAAAAGCGAATCACAAGATTCAGCAGTACCTGTTGGAAGTAGAGTTTGTTTCGTTCAATATGAGAAAGGAGAATCAATCTAACGGTCTCCGAGTGGAAAGGGCAGCCGAAGAGGACGAGGGAAAGGCAGTGGAAAAGAGAGGAAGCGAAGGGAGATGAGGCAGAGAGAGAGTTGGAGTCGTCAGATAGGACTAGTGGGCAGTAGGAGGAGTGGAGACAGATTGAGTCAGCGAAAGAGGAGGGAAGACGGAGAAGGGGAACGAGGGAGGAGGGCAAAGGGGGAGGGAGGGATGGGGGGAAGATGCGAATAGAGAGGAAGGAGAAGAAGATGAAGAAGAGGAGAAAGAGGGAGTGGAGACGGGACAGAAGAAGGGGCAGGGGAAGGGAAAGGGAGGGAGAAGGATGAGGAAGGAAGCTGAAAGGAGGACGACAAAAAGGAAAGAGGCGAGAGAGAGGAGGAGAGCGAAGGGAATGGGGAGATCGAGGCGGGAGAAGAGAGAGAAGAGAGAGGGGAGGAGCGCAAAAGAGAAGATGCAGAGAGAGGGAGAAGAGGGGCAGAAGGGAATGAAGACTGTGTGAGGAGGGATGCCTGTTTCCTCCTCTCCTCCTCTTCCTTCCTCGCCCACTCTGAGAAGGCGTCGAGGGGAGAGTCCTGGGATGAAGCGGAGGAAGCGAGGGCGGAGAGCGAAGAAAGCCTTGAGTGGGCGAGAGGAGAGAGAGGAGTCAGAGAGAGCCCATTTCTCGAGTACAGGGTGTACGCCCAAACGAGAGAACGGTGAAGTGACAACAGAGACTGTAGGTTGTGGGAAAAGAGTATGTGCTCGATCATCCAGGCCCTCTCTTTCTCGCCCACAATCACGACCCCTCCCTCTCCCTCCACCCTGCCTCTCATCCTCTCCTTTTCCTTCTCCTTTTCTCGTTCTCCGTCCTTGCGTTGCTTTTCCCTCTTAGAGCGGTCGTCCCCCTTTCCCAGCCATCGTCGTACTCCCCCTGCCCTCTCGTCACTCCCTTCACCCGCTTCCTCTCCTCTTCTCCCCCTCCCATCCCTCCCTCCACTAGCAACACCTTTCGACCAACCCACCTCACTCTCCTCGCCCAGTTCTCTAGCATCCTATTTCCTTCGCTCTGTCTCTTGTCCCTCCCAACTCCCTCCCCCTCCTCTCCCTCTCCCCCTCTCCCCAACCTCCCCTTCTTTTTCTTCCTTTCTCCCCACTTCCTAGTCCCATCAACGTCCTCTCTCAGAAACCCATCCCTCCTCCTACTCACTTTTCCGTCTGCTCCTGTCGCAATTGCTAACTGATCTGCTCCTCCGTACCCTCTCTCTCCGACCCGGCCTCCTCTGCCTCTCCTTCCCATATCCCTCTCGTCTTCATCTTCGTCTTCATCGTCCATTTTGAGTAGAAAAGATGACAACTTGTCATTCTCTCTCCGCTCCCTCTCCCTCCTCTCTCGCTCCTCCCTCTCCCTCTGGTTCCACCCTTCCGCAATAACGAACCCCCTCTCCTTCTCCCTTTCCTTCTGTTTCTCCCTTTCCCTCTTCGCTGCCTCCCTCTCCTCCTTCACTTCTCTCTGTGCTCGCTCCCTGATGAACTCCGAAAGCTCGCTCGTCTTCTTCTTCCCCGCCCCGTCTCCCACTCCTCCATCTTCTCCCTCATTCTCAGGCTCCGCCTCAGCCTCATCCTCCTCTTCAACCCTCTCCAGTATATCCTCCTCGAACTCCCTCCTCCACCTCCTCCCTTCAACAGAATGGGGGATGTCAATTGATGACACCACCGACAAAAGGTGCTCGTTCGCTGACAACGTCCTCACCGCCCTTCGACGCATCGCTGCCTTGCTTCTCCTCCGCTTTAGCTCCCTCAGTGTTTCCTTGTCCATCTCTCCTTCCCTCTTCTGGAGGGACGTCACTAGCTCGAACACTCCCCTCCACTTGCTCACGTCGCCTAGCTCATATACGTTTCCATACTGAGGGAATATGTAAAGGGGTGCGCAGTGAGTGTGTGAGTGTGTGAGTGTGTGAGTGTGTGTGTATGCATACAAGAGAGGGATATGAGTTAGTTTATGTGAACATAAGTATGACATACGTGAGTATATGGAGGAGCGCATGGTAAATGTTAGTATGTAGCCATATAGATGCGTGCGCTGAGCGTTTGTTAAGCGGAGTAGTTGGAATTTGTAAGGATGCAGCACTGGTGTGTCGTATGAGTGTTTTATGTTAAGATATTTCTTACCGAATCGATAAGTGCGGGTGTCCACCCTTCTGACCAGCTGGGAAGAGAGGGACGTTTGAGGGGAAAGAGGAAGAGGAAGAAATAGGGGAAGAGGAAGATGAGGGAAGGAGAAGAGGAAGGAGTCTTGCCAAACCTAGCCATGACCAAGATCCCTAGGGGGAAATCGGAGGTTTTGCGACGAATAGAGAGACGAGGTTGACAAGAGAGGGGGAGGGGGAGTGGCGGAAGAGAAGGAGGGTGAGTAGGAAGAGGAACGGGGGCGTTCAGGGAAGCGGCTAGAGAGGGAACATTAGCAGAAAAGGGTCCTTCTTCTTCCTTCGTCTGAGAGCGTGTGCTCCTCTGCGGACGTAGACCTTCTTCGCATAAGACGAGGCACATTGAAGGTAAGCTAGTCTCTTCTCTCTTTCGCCCATCCCAGTTGGCCCTCCACTCGCCTGACTCTCCTCGTTAACTGGTCTATATACGACTCTAGAACTGCCCTGCGCTGAGGGTCCAATTCGCAGAAGACGTAGTGATCCTTGAGAACGTCCTCGATCACACCCACCCTCCACTCTCCCCTGCTCTCAACGTACATCTCCACGTCTTCTCCCTTTGCGAACTCATCACATGCACTCTCCACCAACGCCATGTTCGATACAAAAGGATTCGGCTGAATAAACCCTTCGTACACATACTTCACCACACAGTTAGTCTCCTCGTCGGGCTCAGCTGTGACGTACTTGCATAGTTGTACTTCAATCTCGTCTCCTACAATAGCTACAAATTTTGCACGCACAAGAACACCTGTTTTGGGGTGCCTCACGCTCACAATTACGGCTCCATCGATAGTAGAGGAAGAAGCTCCATCTCCCAAGTATTTCGAGAAACTGGGAGGCATTTAGAGGAATACCTTCTAAGGGCATTTGGAACGTTCTCTGCTTCTTAATATCTCCACAAATTGAAACTAGTAACTTGCGTGCGTGCAGTTGCTTTCCTGTGAAACGTAAAAACCTTATGTGTAAGGATACTGTATGTAAGATGAAAATGTGCAAGCAGGATGATAATACCATATTATGCATGTGTGTGTACACAATAGATGTCATAAATAGCAGGTTAGTTCAAAGTTGGCACGCATACACCTACTAAAGCAAATATAACAGAGAAGACAGAGACTTTATAGGTATATTTCTGATACAAATTAAGAAAAGCTGTTCAATAACAGTTGAAATGGGGCGTTTAAAATCATGCGAATGTTTCTTTGGATAGTAATTGGTAAAAGTAGCTAATTGTTCGCATCCTCTGGTTGCTCTTCAAGTTGAGATTTGTGGAAATATGAAAGATTGTCCGATGGTTCTCCGTGAGTGCAATAGATGGCTTAAATAAAATGATTATAAAAGAAGAGGTATATATATAAGTATTTTCTTCATTATTAAATACAATTTTTGATCGATTGCACTGGTTATGTTGAAGTATAATTACAATGACGTTACGAAACACCAATGTTCTACACAAAACATAGAAATACTCATTACATAATTAAATATCTCAATATATTATTTTGCTATTTTCTTTTCAAAACACAACAAAAATAAAATGTCAAATGAATATTTTCATGGTATGCATTTTGGAGGATTTTGTGTAACTCAAATTACATGGGTTATTTTCAGAGACAACCAGAAAAACCAAATCCTGCCTAGTGCCATGCGCAGAAATGCTAGATCATAGATTTTTGATTGAACATACTAACATATTCTCTATTACACACGATATTTTATTGTCTATCAAAGGAGTATACACGAAATATAATTTTATTTTCAAGAACATCATGACAGTAGTTATCATAACTTGTTTTTACAAGGGTCTTTTTACTTGCTTCCAAGACCTATAGCTATAAACACACCAGCGCAATACAAATATTCATACGGACTATCATACCGTTATTTTCCTGGTTCTTTGAGTGCGATACTACTATACGTGTTCTCATATTTCCAAAAATCTCATTCATAATTGAATCTGCTCTCATCTAGGCACGTGTACTCTATTGATATATTACAGATCAATTACATAATAAACAACTATGCGACTGAAAGAAGACATTACTAGATAGTGATCCATGCATATGCATTTTTGATAAGATGCTTGGACAAAACATTCTTCGAGTACATGACTGTATTTTTGCTTATTTTGAAATAATATCAATTTAACAAGTACAAAAATTCAATTCGTTTGCCAACAAAGAAAATGAATGACATTTGCACAGTGCAAATTCAATACACACATTTTGACACACGGTTGACTTTGTTTGGGTGCGAGATATATGCCAATAATTTGAATGAATATGCACGAGGATCTTTAAGTGAAAAAAACGAAAAATATCCTAATCCACATTCGTCAACTCAATAGAAACACTCAAAAACATAGGGTTTACTAGTGATATGTTGCCATAATTATTTTATCAAAGTGTTTGTCTCTAATTAATGCTCTATATTTTTACTGTTTTATACCAACATTTTGCAGTAAACATATCTTTTTTTTTATGAGACATATTGATTTCACAAGCGATCACTAATTTCTGCCATGATCACTATATTGCTGCCGAAGTTTCTTTCCCATTCTACTCATCCCTCCGTATTTCATTCATTGAGTGCTTACCAACATTTACATATCTCTCTTCAGATTACAATCGATTGTTCCTTACGAACATACTCATGCACCCAAGAGTTTTCATGCTTTCAAATTGGTGTATGGCAATGCCAGTGTTTTGATTGCATTGCTTACAAATACTCATTCTCTTACTTGTTCTCCATGCAGATTATGTTTTCAACACGTCTCTTCGGGCTAAGAGGAGACACACAACCCGATCCTCATGCAGTTCAGGTTGCATCAGGTTCCGAGGATGTGAATCGCCCTTCACTATTTGCGACATTGTTCCCGTCTCTGGCAGGTGGAGGCCAGACTGCTTCTCTGCAGGAGGCGATCCAGGAGCACATCCACAACCGAACTGTCGCAGGAGCTAGGAGACACAACTCGAACCACGCAGTGACTCACCCTCCACAAGAGATGGGCGAATCATGGAGGTCGTCGAGATGGAGATATGCGATTCTTGGACAGGAGCAGCAACCGGGAGACCAGAGTGTAGACGTAAGAACAACCCAACAACACAGCATACTCGCCCCCTCCCCCTAACATTTTTCCCGCTTATAAATATGAGCAACATGCAATTTTGAGGGGTCAATAGTTTATATTCGTCTTTTTATGTCCAGCCGGTGTTATTTGTTTTCCAACTTGATTCAACTTGTTTTTTCCACAATTTTCTTCTTCGAGCCACTCTCCGCAACAAATCTCGAAAGAACAAACCATGATCATTATACTTTACTTCTTTTTCTGCTCCAATTTCTCATTTCTGTACATGCCTAACTGAATTACACTCGCCGTACGACCATGCTACTTTCTCTCTCAACCAAATTCGCAACTTCCCTCTCCCTATAACAATTTCTTCCTCACTCTTAATTCGCACATATTTCTATATGTGCGTTTGCCGACCACCGTATACTCCACTCTGCAATCGACTCTCTCCACTCTACAACTGACTGTTTCCACCCTACAACCGGCTCTTCATCTGTCAACCTCAACACAAACCTTGACCCTCTCCTTGCGTCCGGTTGACATTGCCTCTGCCTCCATATCCCCCAATCTCTGTTCAACAAAAACTCCCCTCTCAACGAATTATTCAATCGTATTCGATTGCATTCAACACCCACACCTAATTCACCTGCTCTTCTGTTCTTCAATGCAATATCGTGTGCGGATGGACTTGCTGTATTTGTTGGAGGAGTACTACCAGTCAAGGTGTAGGGATGTCTTCTCCAAGATCTGTCGCTACCACGAAGAGTTATCTCTCCGCACACCTCCCGTCTCAGAGGATGAAGAATTGGAAAACATGTTCACTGCGAAGAAGAGCTCCCCCTACGTGTCCTCCCCTTCGACCTCCTCATCTAAGAGAGGAGCTAGGGATCTAGACTCGGAGAAAGAACATAGTGAGCACCCTTCCTTCACGAAGACGAACAAAGGAGAGATGAAGTTTTACTGCTCGTAGTGTACCTGAAGCTGTTCCCTCTGAGTGCATCCCTGACTTTGGCACCCCCTCAACTTCTCTGCCCTCGACTACCTCCACAGCTGCGGAACCTTCTATAAGAAGGTCAAACAGCCCAAGGACAAGGAGAAGAAGCGTGAGAAAAAGGAGGAGAAGGAGGCAAAGAAAGCAGCCAAAAAGGAGGACAAGAACAAGCTTGTGATCGGCGGGGACAAAGACGGAGCAGAGGTGGATGAGAAGGAAGAGAACAGAGATGAAAAAGACGAGAAAGACAACGATAACAAAGCTTCCGATGAGTTGAACTCGTCGAACATAAACGCATCCTCTCAATCCTCTTCCTCTCCTGCTGAAAGAGGATCCTATCCCTCCGGTGAGCTCCTTCGCCTCGCCTCTGCTCCCATTTTCCTGAACCAGTACTCCCAAGAGACCCCCTTTCCCCTCGGTTCAGGAGGAGCAGCTGGGCTATCTAAGGCCGCCTCTTCGATCGCTTACATAGGCCACTGGCCCTCTGTCTTCACTTCCTCCACTTACTACGGAAACGTTCCTCTCCTCCAGCACCACTATCTACCTTCCATTTCCAACACACCCATTCCCAACAAGACTCAGGTTCGCTCTTGATCCATATTTTCTTGCTCCTCTCCCATACTCATTTACTCTTCTTATCTCGCAGTTTCTTCTCTCACATTGCTCTTTCCTCCCTATATGTTTACCTATGACCCTTTTCCCTCGTTAATTAATTCTCCCACGCTGCATTCTCCTTTTTGTCTACCGCCATATCTTTTTCCGCACTCCCCTATTTCGTTTCTCCCCCCTCCCTTTTCTCTCTGTAGTACATGCATGTCCGCACTCTGTTGTGGCTTCTAGGAGACTCTTCTTCGTTGAACAGGTACACCTCCTTCGCCCCCATGTTAGCTGATGTATTGATTCTGCTGCTGAGAGTGACGTCTCAGAAGAAGAACAAACCGACAAATGTCCAGTCAACCCAGGACCAGCGACAGGGTGGAGGAGCAGGACCGGGGGGTTCAATGTCAGCAACGACAGCTCTTCGTATGACGTCAATACCACTGCTTACCTAGACTTCTCGTCCGCGTCCATTGCTTATGCATGCGCTGAGGCGATGATCAAGCGGTCTACCAGAGACTCGGTAAGTGAACTGTCCTTCAACTGCATCACTCCACTATCTCATCGCCTCCTCTTCCTATCTCTTCACTACCATTTATTCCCATTTAACGTTCTGTTCTCTGTGCTGGTTCATACTCTTGCTTCTCTTTCTGCACGTCTTCAATCCTATTCCTCCGCCCACAGTACTACTTCCCCAGCGATGGAAGTGAATACTACAGAATGATGGTGGCGGCGACGGAGATTTTCTTCGTCAACCCTGCCTTCCCTCGCTTCGCACATGAGGGTATTGGGAGTGTACCCCATCGTAGTGCTTTCCTCCTGGATCTCCAGACTGTTTGTCTCTATACTCCCCCACACCACCGTTCTCCGTATTGCCGACCTTTACTTCAAACACGGTCTCTTCACTCGTTGCTGTCTCCGTCGCTGTCCTTGCTGTTCATCAGGTATGCCTCTCTCTCACCACCGGTGCTCACCGTGTACGCAGGCATACTGCGTTCACACTTACTCAAGTTCCATGCATGCATATACACATCCGCATACTCTGACATCATTGCTATGCTCTGCCTGTCCTTTCTATCCCTACCTCCCTTTCTACCTTTTCTTTCCCCCTTTACACCCCTTCTTCTCCCCTTCCTTCATCGTTCATCTTTACCTCCTTTCCTCACTCTTTCTGTCTTTCTATCTACTCTCCCATATAGGACATTCTCCTTCGCTTCGTTCAAGCACTTCATTCATCCACAACCTCATGTCGTGCTGTGGCCTTGATGACTCCGACGCGATCCTCGATGCAATTCCCCAACTGAACATCACTAGAAAAACATTCGCTCAGACACGTACGTACCCATCCCTTTTCGCACTCCTTCTTTCTATACCGATATTTTCATTCGACCATACTCACACGCATTACTGCATGCACTCTAACCCATCTTCCGTCTTTTCCACGCTCTCTGTCTCGCTCCCTTCTTTCAATCTCCCTCCTTCACATACGCCTTCAACCCACAGTCGCTAGGGTGGGATCTCCTCGCGTGAGTATCACCTCCAGGTTCAACCGCATGGCGTACCCGCTTAGTCCCGAGAGAACAGACATCGGACGCAGACTGAGAGAGAGAGGATATTTCTACGAGACTATGTGCACTCAGTCGCAATGGGTTGTCCTGTCCTCTTGGCTTCCCTCGAGACTCCGAAACATCAACCCCAAGCTTATCTTCTCGACTGCAAGGGACGGATACTCCCTCCAAACCCTCCGGTCTAAGCTGAGAGACGACGAGGAGTCATTCTCCTCTCTCAATGTTACCTCCCTCAGCCTCAACACTGAGTCCTTTGCGGAAGAAGATGAGGAGGAGGCCAAGAACGAAAAGGAGCTCTTCAATGAAATGAGCACTGGTACGTTGTAACTTCTCACTAACGCACCCCCTCACTCCTCACTCCTGCCATTTAAAATCTTCCTATGAACTTACACACAACATATACACACACATGCACTCATCCACACATACACACACATACATGCACATAAACGTACTTATTCGCACATACGCTCTGTACAGTACTTGTGTATTTATATTATTCATTGTACACTTATTCACATACTAGCTTTTTTTCTCCACACATTTCTCGTTGTGTAATTCTCTCACCCGTACCCCTTTCCTATCTTGCTCACGCGATTCCTTATTCTCCTTCGCCTCCTTTCCCCCTCCCCCTCACCTAGGACTGAACAAGAACGTTGTGCTGATGATCAAGCATGAGGGAGGAATCATTGGAACATTCACTCCCAAATGGCAGCAGAACCAGAGGATGGTCGGTTTTCCTTACTCGATTTGCTTTCCTTCAACTATTGCATCACCCTTCTGCTATTCTCTCCGTGTGTTTTGTCACGGCCACCTCGCTCTCACGCCACTATCCAACACAAATAAGCCTCTCTTTCTTACTCATTTATCGCTTTCTTCTCTTTCGAACCTCATTTACTTTTTCCTCCTTAACCTCTCTCTCATACCCTCTGTTTCTCTCTTGTCCCCTTTACCCCCCGATTCCTCTATCGTCTTGTCTACATACATTCTCTCTCTCCCCACAGTTCTTGGATGGCCGTTCGTTCCTTTTTTCCTTCAAGAACTCTGATATCAGTCCTGCTGAATTGGCATCCTACCTGTCGTCTTCATTCCCCACTGCTGCGCAAGTCCTCTCCCCCTCCCTGTGCCTCCCTCCCCTCTACGAGTTCTTCCCTTTCCAGGCCAACCCTTCGGTAAATATAAGGGACTCTGACTCTTCCAAGGCTGGGTGTGCACTGAACAACTCGATCGACTACGGGTAGGACCATATCATATACTCAATCAGAACCAAACCTTGCCGTTCATGCCGTACTTCCCACTTTTCCACTCTCAAGCTCCCCGCATTACTCACATACACGTACCACACGAAAAACAATAGCTACACCTCCAACGCATAATGCTCATTCGCTAACATGCACTGTTCTTTCTTCTCATCCACCCCTCGCAACCTTTTTGCTTTGACTGTCTGTTCGACCTTCCTACTCTCTTTATCGCTCTCCCTCCTCCACCTCCCCCTCTTTCTATCTAGTTCTGGTCTGTACGTCGGCCCTCTCTCTCAGTTCGTGAGTCCTGAGAACAAACAACTCCTAGGAGAGAGCAACAAGTAAGACTCCCTTTATTTACTTTTCCATTTCTCATGCCCTCTTCTCTGCCAGCGCTCTTTTCTCCTCTTTCTCTAACACTCTTTCGCCTCTTCTTCTCTCATTCCTATTCTTTTTTCCTTCATATTCCCCGCTTTCCCTACCCCGCACCCATCCCCATTCATCATAACTTGTGCTTGAATGGTTTTCGTTCTTATCCCTAGAAGCCCCACTTCCTCTGACCCCTCCTCTCCTGCCTCAACTATTTCGTCAGTTGCATCTCCCTCGTACCCCTTACTCCTCTGTCCCCACCGCCTGTCTCGGCTCTTCTTCCTCTTCCCCATGCCCAGCCCCTCTCCCCTCCGCATTCCCTAAATTCGGAGGAGATGCTATGCGCTACCTCTTACCTTCTTGCATCGCTCCTGCGTTGGATACTGACTCTTCTTTTGAGAAAATCGAGAGAATCCCTTCCGTCGTGGCCCAGAACGGGGCACCCCTCTCCAATCCCATTCACTCCACCTATTCCTCCCCTGCACTCTCTGCTCTCTCAGCTCCCCAGACTTCGAACAGAAACAGATCCTCCTCGTCCGCTGCCCCTTCCTCCACCATCTCGAACATCTCGAAGCCTATCATTGACACCAGAAAAGCCACCCCCCTCCTCTCCATGTTCGACTCTCCCTCTTCCACCCCCACCGCGAACTCGTCCGATGAGGACAAGGAGAAGGATAAAGAGAAGGAGAAGGAGAAAGAGAAAGAGAAAGAGAGGGAAAATAAGGACAAGAAGGTCACCTCTCGCCCTCGCGTGACTCTTTCTCAGGCTCAGATTGACCTCTTGTTTTCTTCTTTTGACCTCTTCTCCTTCTCTCGTTCCCTCTCCCTCCCCCTCATCAGATACTCTCGCAGTTCTATTTGCTCCCTTCTCTTCCAGACCTCCGTTTTCAACCACCTCGCTCTTCCCAACTCTCTCTCCTTCTACCCCAGAAAGGTACACCCCTATGCTCTCTATACCTCCGAATATCTTTCCCTATCTCTATTTCTCTCTCTATATATATATGCTTCTTTACTCTTAAAATCGTTCTCCTTCTTTATATCTATCTCTGCTTTCAATGCCTCTTCGCATCTATCTCTAACTGCTTCTACATACTATTTTATCGTCCACTTCACCCATCTACCTTTCTCTTCTCTTCCCTCTAATATATTCTTATACCCTTCCCGTTACCTCTCTCCACATCCTACTGCTTACCTTTCTTTTCCGTTTCGGTCTGTTATTATCCCTTCGCTTTTTTCTGACTCTATCTTCCTTCGCCCACACCCTCGTCCTTTCTAGAGTCGTCAATACTTGTTGTTGACTGACACAGTGGCTGACTACATCTCCATGGTTTGTGGTACTTCCCCCCTTCATCTTCCTCTGTCTCCTCATCCTCCTCCCTTTCTCCTCTTCTCAACATGATCGCTGTGGTCAACAAGTCACACTTGGACCAGCAAGGAGGAGCAGGAGGAGCAGCAGGGGTAGTTGCAGGGGCTGGCGCAGGAGGAGGAAGCGGATTCTCCTCTGCGAGAACATCCCCCTATAATACCCTCTCTTACCAATCTCAATCGCCCATGCCTCCTCTATCTTCTCAGTCTTCCCAGTCTTCTCTCTTCTCTGGTTCCACTGCGTCCTCATCCTCCGCGATCTCTCTCTCACATCCCTTCCCTTCGCTCCTGGACTCTCCTGTGAGAGGATGTGAGCCTTGTTTTTCCTCACTATCCCATTGCCCCATCCCTATCCTCGCTCCTCTCTCCCACGCCATGTCTTCGTCTCACTCGCGTCTCTCCTCCTCCTTCACCCCCTCCACCTCCTCCTCATCTTCTTCCTCTGGCGCTTCTTCCCGTAGGTCTGATCCCCTTGTTATCGTAGGGTATGTGAGCGCAGTGGACATCCTCAATGCTTTGCTTAGGGCGGTTGGAGATGAACTATACTTCATGGAGCAGAGGGGAAGTGGAGGGGCAAAGGTCATCACTCACATTTCCCAGTCCCACCATTCTCACTCCCACCCCCACCCTTCCTCCGCTCTGCCCTCTTCTGCCTCCTCTGCCGCCCCCTCCTCTCCCTCGTCTCCTTCCACCTCTGCCTCTCCTCCCGCCTCTGCCTATGCTTCCGCCTCTCCCTCCTGCACTTCTCCCCTCTCCCCCTCGTCCCAATGCTCTGCTTCCTCGCCCAGTGGTTTCTTTTACTTCGAACACTCTTCTTTGCTCTCTCCTTCGGACGCTTCCTCGCTATCCTCTTCTGTCTCTACCCTGCTCTCCACCCCCATCGCCAAGCTCTACACGAGAGTGCATGACTTGATCTCATACACCACTAACTACAACGGGAGGTCAGCGGAGTCACTGCACTCTCCCGATAACGCAGACAACTACCTTGACCAGAGAGAAAGAAGGAACTCGGACGGGGGAAGGAGGAGAAGCACGAGTGGAGGGTCGAGGGGGGAGGTCAGAGGGTTCAGCACTGGCTCTAGTAGAATCAACGTATCTGAGGGAGAAGAGGAGGCTGACGATGACGACAGTGAGGGGGCAAGGGAGAGAGAGAGGAAGGAGCGTGAGAAGGAGAGGGAGAAGGAGAGGGAGAGGACGGTGGAGACTCCCAGGACTGTGGTTAACTCCTGCGTTGGAGACCTCTCCCTCCCCCTCTTCTCCAGGAAGACCACTCTCCAGCAGCTCCTCCTGCTCTCTCCTTCCAACCTTCACGCCATCCCTGTTACTAGGGATGAGAGCGCTTTCTCCCTCCCCTCCGCACCCTCCGATCCCTCTTCCCAGTCCCAGGGGTACCTCTCCTCTTTCTTTGGCCCCGCCTCTGCTGCGTCATCCTCCTCCTCTGCCTCCCCTGCATCTTCCGCGCTTTACGAAGTGGAGGGTTTCGTTTCTCCCGATGACGTAATTGACCACCTCCACCTTCTCGTCCTAGAGTTCATCCAAAACAATAGGGACGACCCCTCCGCTCTTTCTGTCCTCGCCCTCTCCAACCACTTCTCCTCCTTCACCTCTGCCTGCGCCACCTTATTCTCGAATAGAGTCGATGCCTCTCTATGCCTCGGGCACTCTATCACTCTGCTCCCCTCCCACCCTATCTTCCAGACATCCCCCTCCCTCCAATTACTCACCTCCAGCTTCAACTCTACTACATTCAAACACCTCTCCTCCCCCTCTTCCTCCTCTTCCATTTCGTCCACCTCCGCCTCTTCCTCCCTCCCTTCGTCGTCATCTGCCTGCGCTGACGGAAAGAAGGAAGGAGACGCTTCTTCTTCCTCTTCCTCCACCCCTGGTCCTCTACCTTCCCCCGTCATATCTTCTTCTCTTTCCTCCACGGCCCCTTCCTTTGGTTCATTCGCCTCTTTGCCCTCTGCCCCCCCACTTCGTTCGATCCTTGTCCTTCTCTCCACTCCGCAGTCAACCTCATCAAGAACAAATACAATAACAACGAAGCTCTCTCCATCATCTCTAGACTCTCCGTCTCCTCGCTCTCCCCCAGTCCTTCTGCCCTCTCACCCTCCTCTCCCTCCCCCTCCTCTCCTCTTTCCTTCTCCACATCTCTTTCAAACATCTCTCTCTCCAACGCAAAGGTCAGATCCATTGCGTCGATTCTCAATTTGAACATCCGAGACATCCCCAACCTCGTTTCTCCCCCTGTCTTTGTGAAGGTAACTCAAACACATATACACACGCGCACATACAAAAACACGCACGTGCAGAAACAAACATACACGCACGTATCCTCAGCTATGCACTACATACATTCACCCTTACGTTTGAACGTATCATCTACATTCGCATGCACTCGATTGTTTTAACTATTAGCACTTTTACGTTCTCTTTCTCTGTATACACATACATATATACACACATGCATCTAACATACAAACGCATATACATCCATGTACACGTCCATTGACACATACTCACACTCTACTACATGCACTGATTTTTTCTTTTGTTCTATTGCCTTGCTCTTCTGTCTCTCTTCCCTCAGGGATCGGACCCCGTGCATGAGTGTCTGAGAAAGTGCGTAGACATGGATATCGGAGCAGTGGTTGTGGTGCACTCTGTCAAATCAAGGAAGGCAGCTGACGCTGCCCCAGCACCCCTCTCCTCCCCTCTCCTCAGACTCAGACACAGGGCCCCGAAATCTTCCGCCCCCACTCCTCTTTCCTCCACTCCTCTTTCCATCCACTCCAGGACTCTCTCCCTCTCCTCTTCCACTCCCTCATCCGCATTCCTCTCCACCACTCCCTCCGCCTCCCTCTCTTCATCTTCCTCTTCCTCCGCTATCTCTGCCGCCCCCTCTTCTGCGGACGCAGAGACGATCGAAATTACAGAATTACTGGACGGAATAGAAGAGAAGGGAGAGGAGTACGTGGACGAGGCAGACGGAGATGAAAGGGTGATGATCGGATCCCTCAGCACCACGCTTCTACTCCGTCTCCTCCCCCTCTCCCCTTCGCTCCTCTTCGCCCACGCTCACCACTTCGTATGTTCTTACACGAACTACAACATCCCTGTTCCCTCCCATGACTCCTCTTCCCTCCCTCCTTCTTCCCTCCCTCTCTCTTCTTCTGCCACCTCTTCTGCTTCCTCTTCCTCTTCCGGAGAGTTCCTCTCCATCCCTTCCTCTGCTTCCTCTGCATCTGTTTCGTCCACTGCTTCTTCCCCCTTCTCCTCCATCCCCGTGTCAATCTCCTACGCCGACGAGGGGTATTCAGTACTGGAGGAGAGAGACGAGAAGACAGACAAGGCGGAGGGAGAGGGCGAGGAGACAAGGAGAAGGACAAGGGAAGGGAGAGAGAAAACGACGGAAAGTTGACCTTGGGAGACGTGCTGCTGCACTTCCGAAGAGGAGTGTCTCACATCTGGGTTGTGAACGAAAAGGGAGAGGTGAAGGGGTGCATCAGTAGAAGAGCACTTACCTCATGTCTCTCCTCTCTCTGCGCAGAGGCTCTCTCCGTCGCTGCCAACGTACACAACAACAACCCCTCCCTTGCCACCCTCACCTACAAGACCCCTTCCTCCTCCTCCTCCTCCTCCTCCTCCTCTTCCTCCTCTTCCTCCTCTTCCTCTTCTTCCCCCGCTCTCTCTTCTGGCCCCAATGAGCTCTTCCCAGTCATCCCCATCCCGTTCACAGGAAAACAAATCGCCAGTGTGAGAGCGAAGAGGGGAAAGGAAGAGGGCGCGCGAAGGGGAGGGGCAGTGGGCAGCCCTGTGGGAGGAGTAGGGGGAGTGGGAGTGGGTGGAGGTTACTCGTCTATCCCCCCTAACTCGATCGACATTCCTAATTACGACCCCCTCTCCTCAGACTCCAGACTCTTCTCCCCTTCCTCTCCCTCTCCCTCTTCTCCCTCCCCCTTCTCCCCTCCCCCTCCTCTCCTTCCCAGAATCTCCCCTCCACTCCATCATTCAGAAAAACACCGTCATCCCATCGGGCTCCACTCCTGGCGAAAAACAACCCCCTCTCTCCTCCCTCTTCAGCGAGGAGGCCGAAGAGGAAAGGGCGGCGGAGGAGGAGAGGCAGAAGGAGATCCAGAGGGAGAAGGACCAGGAGTTCAAGGGCCTTATGATCTACGATGCGGTAAGCATACTCATTCTTCTCTTTCTTTTCTCTCTCCTTTCTCTGTCCTTCTTCATTCCTTTATCTTTCCTCTCTCTTTTCTCCATGCTTTCTCCCTCTTTTCTATCTTCTTCCTCTCTTCTTCCTCTCTTCTTCTCTCTCTTCTTCCCCTCTTCTTCTTCTCTTCTTCTTCTCTTCTTCCTCTCTTCTTCCTCTCTTCCTCCCCTCCTACTCCCCTCTTCTTTCTCTCTTCTTTCTTTCATTCTTCTCTCGTAGCTCTCTCCCATCCATCCTCCCTTCACTCCTCTATTTTCCTTCTTTTCTGGTTGAATGCCTCTTTCTCCCGCTTACTTACATCTGTGCATATAAATATCTTCGAGTATACGCCTATTCATCTTTATACTCACTCTTTTATCCATATGACTAACACGACTAACACTCCTCCACACACCTTTCTCTCTGCCCTCTTCTCTTCATTTCTCATATTTCCTCTTCTCTTTCGCTCTCTCTCTCTCTTATTTATCATTTGCTTCGCCCCCCCTCTTAACTCCTATTTCTTTTCATTCTCTCTTTCTCACCCCAGGACAAAATTGGAGCTGGAGACGGAACAGGCATGGCCCTTCTGCTGGACCGTCATATGAACAATGTTTATTCCCAACCCACCAATGTACGCGCACTCGCCTCTCTCTCACTCTCCCCTTCTCCTTTTGTCTGCTTCGCCCGTCCTATGTATCTTCGCCTTTACGCCTTCCTCACCGCATATGTCCGTTTTTATCGCTCCTCTCTTATCCTCCTCTTGAATCATTTCTACGCTCTAACGATTCTCTGCTATATGCATTGCCACCTTCCCTCTCCCTTTCTTTGTCTACCCCTACCTTCCTTTTCTTCTTCTCCAAACATTCTTCTCCCCTCCCCCAATTTTCTGCTTGATATATCCGTATCTTTCCCCTTTCCTTTTCCTTCTCCCTTTGAATTTCTTCGATTCTCCTCAGATCTTCCGCAACCCCCTTGGCAGGAACAGAAAAATTCAAGTGCTTGGCGGTCGAATGCTGGGCCTTCAACGAATTTTAAAGCGGCCTGCGTCCACACAAAGAGCATGCTGAGACTATGGCTATCTTCCACCCTTTGTAGCTACTGCAAATGCCAACCCACCTCCTACTGTTCCTAGCCTCATCTCATTATATATGTATTCACTCGCACACTACATCACTTGCGCTATATCTTGTGATCATATTAGCCTTCTTGCCCACATTTCTACGAAAAGCGTTGGTCCTGGCTGGATGTATCTAACATCGACATCGCCCTGCCTTCATTTTTAATTTATTTTCCTGCATTTTGTTTTGGTCTTTTTTTCTAATCTTTCACTAATTCCCTTTTCTCTTTTTATTTTTTGTTTATTTTTTATTTTGCATCAGCATTTGTGTTTTCTATATCTGTTTATAATTGACATGCATGTGTATGCGCTTGATCATACATGCTCCCTGAGATGCCTTTATTCTTTTTTTTCTTGCTTTTTCTGCTATTGTGTTTATACTTATTGCTTGCTTTTGTTTCTTTTGCTTATCTTTATTACTTTCACCCATCTACGCAATTATGGCAGACACCTCAATATCTAGCTTCTTTTTCTTCACCATATACTGCTATACGTTTGGGTTTTACTGATCGTTCGTATATTGACTTTGCATATATTCGCTTCGTGTAGACGTATCATCACTCCTCCCTTTTCTCACTATTTACGCCCTTTCCATTCTTCTCATCGTTCTTCTCATCGTCGGAGCAGTGACCAATTTTCTTATGTCTCTATACGTTCAGTTCCATATCAATAAATTCTTTTTTTGTGTGTTTAGCTCCTTTTAGCGGATTTCGCTGTTGGTACACCTGAGCGGGAGAATAAGCACACAGCATTGATATTGAGTTATTTTTCAGTTCGTTGGTATTATCGAGTTCTTCGTGAACTCACTAGAACTGATTATACAAATACTCCTTTCATCACAAACCAAACAGTGTACTGCCTTTTCACGTACACGTATGCATTTCATGCTTATGTTAAATTCTAAGAAGAGCGTATCCATCATGAATTGCTACATGCAAAAAAACCTGAAGGATGATTGCCACCCTAGTTTAAGATTGAATTATTCGGCCTTAAATACATAATCAAATACAAATTCCGTTTAACTTTCACCAAACACAATACCTTTATTCCTTAAATTTCCGTTAAAGGCAAGTATATCTAACCATTATTCACAGCATTCCACGTACAAACGTTTTGCTCTTTTTCAGAGTAAGCTTGCGCTGATTTTTTTTCAAATTCGATTCCGAAAGTGTACCACAAGCGAGATGAATGTATAAGAGTTTTGTTTCACCTCTTATAGCTCGTAAGCACCCCCTGTTTACCCCTCGCGTTTTAAAATGCGTCGGTAATACCTACCTTCAATTTATTTCATAATATACCACTCCTATTTCTCATATCTCTTTCTTTAAAAGCCTTCGACTCTACCCATATCTCTTATCTCTATCTTCTAAAGCCAAATTCGGCTAAGCTGTCTTCACATAGTGCACTGACATAATTCCACGAAGAAATTTTATTTATTTTACACTCACAACTAATTTCCGGCGTCGCATACTTTTCTTCTGCGTGTTTTTTGTTGTTCGCTCAATTCAGACTAATGTCTGCACCTGGACCTTCCAAGGACGTTTCAGCTTGCCCCGTGAGCCACTCTTCCACTGCTGACGGAGCTGGTATGTATCTGTTTAATATCGTAAATAAACCCTCTCCCAACATATAATTAATTCTCTGATACTTGCACAAACATCTCCTATTTCAGCGTAAATCATTATTTTGCTTCCTTACGTTCTCTATCTCTCTCCACCGTCCCCTCCCGATACACTGTCCCCAGTCTGCCCCGTCCCTGAGTCTGTGAGAAGCATGTTTGTGTCTGCGAAGAACTTCCCCTCGTCTTCTATTCCCGAGGGTTCTGACGTGTCTTCGGTGAATGATGTGTTCCCCGACGCCACTCCTCAACCTGGGCAGTCAGCTGTTCTCTCCACCACCCCTGGACTCTCTAGCATTCCTAAGTCCCACAGGTCCCCTGTTCCTCCCTCTGCTGCTGCCCCTCCCCCCGCTGCCTCCACTGGAGGACCCCTCGCTTGTACTTCGGATGAGGCTTCGTCTACTCAACCTGTAGCTGCCCAGCACAACACCTGGGTATTCCCCTCTCCCCAAAGATTCTACAATGCCATGAAGAAGAAGGGATGGAACCCCGATGCTGAGGAGGTGCCCTACATCGTCTCGATTCACAACACGATCAATGAGAGGGTTTGGACTCAGATCATGGAGTATGAGTCCCTCCACAACAACGAGTGCCCCAACCCTTCCCTCCTCCGCTTCCAGGGAAAACCTGACGAGCTCAGTTTCAAGGCGAAGCTCTACACCAACGTGTTGGGAGCTAAACAGCCCTTCGACAGACATGACTGGGTGGTCGACAGGTGTGGAAAGGAGGTTACTTACATCATTGACTTCTACAAGGGAGCATCCGCTTTTGCCAACGTCCCCTCTGTATACCTCGACGTTAGGCCGTACCCCAATGCCGAGGGAATCTTCGACCGCCTCAGAGTCTGGGAGCCTCGAAGTGGGCCGAGTTCAAAGGAAAATAAGCACTGTAGCTAATTCTCTCTTTGGGACTACTCATATTCTCCTCCATACGCTCTTCCTCCTTTCTATTTATTCGTTTGCTTTGGCAGCATTTTTAATTTCCCCACACCGTTGCTTGCTTTTCCCTTTTTTCTATCTAAATCTGTGTAAAATTGCTACTTTTTCTTTCTTATTATCACTAGCATGCTAGCCTGCTTTCTTGTTGATGTTGCTACATTAGTGTACGTGGTTACTTTGTCTTAGAACACGCATTAAAAAACATATAAATATATAATCTGCAATCAGAAATACCCATATCGACTTATACTAACATTTATATCGTACAGTTCTTGTTGCTGCGTATGGAAATTTGTTTTCCAATAGCTGGTTACATCGCAAAATTAGGCATTCTCTTATGGAAAAGCAAACTTTTTCTTAGAAAAGTGAATGTCCCATTTTTCTGAATAAAAATACATAAATATTATACAAAACATAATAACATACATTTAAGGTCAATTTATCTTAGACTCGACTTTATATATTGTATATTCCAAACCCACTATCTTAGTTAAACAGGTAGTGAGTTTTAACCCTCAAATTGAGATTTCGTAAGAAGGACTGAAGCCTTTCTACAAATAAAAAGACAGCGAGAAGATAAATGAGTGACTTGAAAGCTCCTATCCCTATTACTATTGTTAGTGGTTTCCTGGGCTCAGGAAAGACTACCATTATTTTGAACGTCCTTGATGAGATTAACAAACTTAAGGAAAATAAGAAGACAGAGAAGGAAGGAAAGGGCTACGACGTGATTTGGCTCAAAAATGAGTATGGAGTTAACGAAGTTGACAGTATGCTTGCGCAACAACAGAGCATAACAGCTGTAAAAGAAATTGTGAATGGATGCCTTTGCTGTACTCTGGTAGGCTGAGTTTAGAAACTAAGTGTATTACAGCAGCAGCTAGCGAACACGCTCCAAACTTGTATACTATTTAAGTTCTGAACGATTCATCTCTTCTGTACGTTCTTAACATACAAATCCTTTCAAACATATTACTTATGCATGCGCTTCATCTGTAGGTGGGTCGACTCGGCGATGCTCTGCGTGATTTGCTTTCGGAGAACACAAACTGCGACAGAGTAGTGATCGAGACTTCTGGCTCTGCGTACCCCTCTACTCTTGCCCAGGAACTCAACAGACTCAAGAAGGACGAAAACATGAACATTGTTGTTGATGGAGTTGTTTGCGTGATCGATGCACAAAACTACTCGACGTACAATGACAGTTCGTTCACAGCTAGAGTCCAAGCTAAATACACTGACCTCTTGCTGGTGAACAAGCACGAATTGGTGGGGGAGAAGGAAAAGGAGGAGGTGCTGGACTTCTTGTTCGAAACAAACCCTGATACCCCGAAGGTATTCACGGACAAGGGGAAGGTGGGGCACCATGTGTTGTTCGGGCTGGACTCAAAGTTGTGGGCTACGGTGGGCGAGGAGGGGGAGGGAGTGGAGGCGATCCAACTGGGAGAGGGAGCGAGAGACATCGATGTACTCGTAGCAAAGTGGTGGAGGAAGGAACAGGAACAGGGAGAGGCAGCCGAAGGGCAGGGAGAGACAAACAAGGCTGTGGGGAGAGGAGGGGTGACCGTTGCTGAACTAGCGACTCTCCTCTCGCAGACGAAGACAATGTTCCCTGAGTGCTTCCGCATCAAGGGGGTGGTCGACATTTTCCCTTCCTGTTCTCCTTCATCTTCCCCTGCCTCTGTCTCCACTCCTTCTTCTTCTCCTGTTATTGTATTATTCAACGATCAGGAGTTCCCTATATCTGACCTCGAGTCCGCTCTCTCGTCCTCATCTCCCCTTCCCCCTCTTCCTCTTCTCCTTCCTTTGCCCAGAAACCGTTTGGCAAATTCATCATAAACTATGCTTTCGGAAGAGCTCAGATTGTCAAAGTGAAGTCTAGTGTTAGTGCGCAGTCGTCTTCTGCTTCCTCTCTTCTTCCTCTTCCCCTTCTTCCTCACTTACTTTCATCGGAAGATCGATCTCAAACCCTAGGTTCCTCAAGAGAACCAGAAACGCCCTTCAAATTGAGAACACCGACGCTACGGTACAATCCCACTCCCACTCATCTTCATGCAGCTCTGAGTGCTCTCATTCCTCTTCCATCCCCTCTTCTTTCTCTTCTCTCAGCGTCCTCCAGAACCAAGAGAAACACTAACGATGCTGGCATTAGGGTTATTCATGTCGGTAATGCCCACTCTTTTCCTGTCAACACGCGTTTACATGCCCATCTGTTCATAGTACATTTGCTTATTTATTTACGTTTTTAATCTACTCAAATACGCATAAACTTTATGTCATAAAGCCTTTCTGAAGAAAACGAATCTTAGTCTTTACGAACAGCTTCGATGCGACGATATTCGTACTCTTTATTTTTCCAATTTTTTATTTCATTTTTTTTTTATAGCGTAATCACACGCAATTAGATAGCGTACTAAGAGATGACTTAACAGGCAAAACATTGAAGTGCTCTTTTCAGACGAGATATTTAAAAGAGTACACTTCATGAATGGTAAATGATATATGTTATAAACAAACAACTGAGGTGGAATTCAACTGGAAAGCTCACGGAGCCCATCCGATAATGCTCAAGCTATTGAAACAGGTGCGAGATACCAATCTAGTAAAAATCCCTAAATGTGATGGATGTAGTAAATACAACACAACATATACACGCAATACAAATACATACACAAGGTTATTCGCGTTAGACACTAGTACATGAGCATATGGATTTATGAGCCACATCAGTACAAGCCAATGAAACATACACGAATCAAAACATTGCATAACACACCTTGTGAAAGAAAACGAGCTCGGGAGTTGGAAGGACTTACTCTCTCTTGACAGCGGGAGTAACAGGGGCCGACTCTCTGTAGAACTTGAGGAAGACGGAGGCAGCAACCAGAATCACAGCAGAGAAGGCTCTAACAGCAGCGACATCCTTCTCAGGCACGAGGAACCTCACAACGGGAGTCAAGAGAATGAAGAAGGGGATCTTCACTCCGTACTGTATGCATACGTTTCCAACCAACAGCCACACAAACCGTTAGCGAACAAGAGCTGCACTTGTTAAATAATGGCTCTTTCTTTGACAGAGCTTTCAATGCATTCAAAGCAGACCAAACCAACGAAAAGAAATACTTACGGCAACAGCACGGTACAACTTCGAGTGGCTTCCGAGAGTTCCAGGCTTGGCAAAATGAGCGTTGATGAGCCCAGAGAGGAGGGCAATGGCCCCGGCAATGCTCACGGGGTAGTGGTTTGCGGGGTCAATTTCAGCAAGTCCCAACCATCCTAAGATGGCGGCTCCGGAGACAATTCCGATGGAAAGCTGGTGAGCAAATCTAGAAGCGACAGCTAATTTTAAATCATCAATACATTCACCAAACGCAGAAACTGTTAGCACGCACACGGTGACTGGAAGGAACAAAAACAACGAAAAATTCGAGAAGATGCAATATGCACACGAGCCGTGCTAGTCAATATAGACTTGAAGATTTAAAAGATACAGTTGCTTACCAATAGGGTTGACCATTTTAATAAAGATGTCTGTTTGATTAGACAAACGATAGTTAGTTTTCTATCCTTCAAACTCCAGAGCTAGTCGTTCTCAATTTGAACGACAGATGACGATGTGGCAGTTGCACGTACCCACCTTGATATTTGTAAACCCACTCAAGCTATTGACATTATTCCGCCTTTAACAGTATGGAGCACGCAATATAGAATACAGTGGTAGTTGTAAATATTGAAGAAGGTAGAAAACAGTGGCGAGAAAGTCACTTATATTCACCTATTAGATGTAACGAAGACATCAACTTTCTCAAAACGCTATTTAACGTGAATACTCTTTGACTCTTTTATTTAGACTCTCCAATTTTGCAACTATTTATCTATACACCGTCAAAATATATAACAAACTAGAGATCTTCAAGAACCATCAAACAAAGCCTCGCTCGTGGTGGCGCAAGCACTGACTGCGATGTTTACTATCAAGAACCGAGAGGGGTGGAACAACATTCAGAAGCGAATGAATATACTAACACTTAGCAAGAAGAATAAGAAAGGACGCTGTAATATATACAGATCGCAAATGCGTCATCAGCGAAAAGACGAACAGAAGAGAACAAGGTGTAGTAAAAGGTTCGCAGGCATTGTCCTGGGCCAACCATAATCCCCAAAGATACCACACTCTTACTAAGGTATTAGAAAAATAACCCCAAGAAGAGTGATAATAAACATGGAATCTCAGCAATTTCCAGAGGGTAAAGGATATGGTGCCTCTCTTAAGAAAAACGCGGGCAATGTTGAGACAGCGTGCATGCCACATTACAACAAACTGGCGAAATGAATGATTAAATAATGAAAACAATATGAGAAAGAGCTATTGACAAATAATACGATTTATAGATACATAACTGTGACGCACATCGAGCGGAAACCAAACGTACAATGTTAAATGGACTAATGTATCTAGTCACTATTATTCACTAAATAATAAAGTGGTGTCTTGATATTATTTCCACAATATTCAGAAATATATATAAATTATTCAAAATATATATTTATAATAGCACTGCTTCTTTTTTTTCAATAGAACTGATAGAACTAGGGTTCAAATATAAACCATGGGTCGTGTTACTAGATGTAAGTATTACCTTATACATTATTCTTTACAATACCTTTTTTCTTGTATTTTTCTATTTTACTAGCTTGAGTTTTCGACTCTTTTCTCTTCGTGATACCAAGATGAATGACAAGTATTCCTTTAATTAAACCATGCTATATAAATAGCTCTGTCCGTTGTTTTTATTATTTGATATGCGTTATAATGAACTGGACGTTTTACAACAATGATAATTAGATGAACATCTGCTACTTTTTGTCTACAAGTACAATGCCTATAGCTTTTTTCTTTTGTATTTCCGTGAGTCTTTTGCCAAAGTTTTCAAATATTGAATATTCTCTAACTTCATTCCTCTATATGCATATTTCACACACACATACACGCACACACACACACGCGATCCGTTCATGCATATGATTTTCTTCTTGCCAATTTCCACTTTGGCTCTTATTTTGTGGACGTATTCCTCTCCCCTCCTGGCGTAACATCGACGTCTTTCGGCCATCTTATGATCACTCACCCTCAATTTGTCGACACACGATGCGCTGCACGTTCGTTCGTTTATCATTTCATTCATATTCTGTCGTACATAATCCTATTTACATCCACCGACCCCACCTACTACTGACACTTCCAATTTTATTCTTTCAATTTGGTTTTGTCAATCATTCGTTATTTATTTATTCCTGCTATTTTTTCTTCTGCAATCGCTCAATCTCCGAACTTTTGTCCTTTCTCCACCCCACAGCTCAGCGTAAGGGTTCTAACTCTATTTTCAACGCTCACACCAAGCTCAGAAAGGGACCTGTGCGCTACCGCGCCATCGACCACTCCGAGCGTCACGGATACATCAAGGGAGTGGTCAAGTCCATTGTCCACGAGTCTGGACGTGGAGCTCCTCTTGCCGAGGTTGTCTTCCGCCACCCCTACAAGTTCAAGCTTGTCAAGCAGCTCTTCCTCGCTGCCGAGGGAGTCTACACCGGACAGGCTGTCTACTGTGGATCCAAGGCCGCTCTCAAGATCGGAAACGTTCTCCCCGTCGGAAACCTCCCTGAGGGAACCTTCATCTTCAACGTCGAGCAGCGTGCTGGAGACCGTGGAAAGCTCGCCCGTGCTTCTGGAGACTACGCCACCGTGATCTCCCAGAACAAGGAGGCTGGAACCACCCGTATCCGTCTTCCCTCTGGAACCAAGAAGGTCGTCAAGGCCACCTCTCGTGCCACCATCGGAATGGTCGCTGGAGGAGGACGTGTCGACAAGCCCATCCTCAAGGCCGGACGTGCTTACCACAAGTACCGCGTCAAGCGTAACTGCTGGCCCCGCGTGCGTGGAGTTGCCATGAACCCCGTTGACCACCCTCACGGAGGAGGTAACCACCAGCACATTGGACACGCCTCTACCGTCCGTAGAGACGCTCCCCCGGACAGAAGGTCGGACTCATTGCTGCCCGCCGTACTGGACGTATTCGTGGAGGAGGTGACGACAAGAAGGAGTAAATTAACTAGTACTCTTGTTTCTGTCTTTTCATTGAATCCGGGATGTTTCCAAGTTCGCCAGATTTTTAAAATAACACTTCCAGTAAATTACTTCTTACGCATAATTTTTCTTATTTTTATATATTTCTTTTATTTCATTCGCTAAAGAATTTTGTGAGTTACACTTTATTGTTCTTAATTACAAATACTCTTCGAGTCTTCAGCTCAGCAGCTATGTGTTGTTAAAAAATATTGTCTTTGAAGTGCTGAGAGGTGCATATTGACGCTCTCACGTCAATCTGGCAGGCTGAATATATCACCAAATCTCTCTTTTATTATTTGTTACTTCACTTTAGATGTACTTATTAAATAATTACACATGAAAGTCAAACTGGTCAAAATACTGTTGAGTGTAGTGTGTCACTTTCACAATATGTAATTTGTATACCTTAAAAAAGGATTCACTTAGAACTGTATATCGTTCAGGAAAAATCCTCGAGACTATATATCCACTTTTACATGCTCAGACTCGTACAAAATATTAGTGTCTTTACACTTTCCTACACAGATTCTCGCATCACAATCAGCAATGTCATCAAGGCGATCTGAACTCTCTTTCGGGTGAGTATTACATAATAATGAATTCTCTTATTATCTTCATGTTTTCACTGCTCGTGTGAAAATTGAAGGTAAGAAAAGTTTTACTTTCTTAATAAAACAAGACAGCTATTCAAAAATAAATACAATCAGTAATATCAGTTTCTTCTTGCACTGCAGAGTTTCTCAGCTCTTATATGCACCCTCATTCACATACAGCTTTCTATATAATTTGCAATACTCATATACTCGATGAAGATACAAATATATCCCAGATAACACTTTCCCGCAAATAAATGCCTGAACGAAAAATATATCCCCCCTTCTGCACAAATTGCCTGGCACGTACCAGATTCGTCTCCTTGTTTTTCTCCACTTGAATAAAATATCTTGTTTTCGAGAATATTTCTCAGTATCAATTTGTGAGTATACTGTTTTTGAACATTTGTTACTCAACTGTGCATAGTATTTGCAATAACAATTTTACAATTATGGAAAACCTGCACATTTTGCATCTGTAGATTGTATTGCTGGTCACAACCATCCGTTGTTTATTGTTTTGTTGATGCTCTTGGGTGATGTGCCTTCACTAGTTGCACTCTTTGACATATCAGTGTAATACGTCTTTTCGGGTTAGTCACTGGCGAAGATAAAAGCTAGTTGTTTATGTATATATACCCGGTTTCGTAAACCTGTGCCATTTTCACTTTAATCGCTTTCATTTTACGTGAAAACAATACTAATGTTTCTACATATACTTGCGACTTGTAATACATTACAGTATCAGCAATGCCAGAAACTACTGGAACTTTGAATCGTGCTCTCACCTACATTAACAGAGACTCTCCTCTGACCCTGACAGACACTTATTTGACTGGTGCCTTTGACCCTGCGGACCCTACCCCTCTCAACGACAACTTGATCTTGATCGAGATTTACAGTTGTGCAATCAACCCCGTCGACATTGTCTTGAAGACTCTACCTCACCCTTGGCTCGTAGGAAAGACTCCCAAGGGAATTTGCAAGGACTTCTCTGGAAAGATCGCCAAGGTCGGAAAGAATTACGAGTCCGAGTACAAAGTAGGAGACTCCGTATTGGGACTGCACTTCACTCATAAGACTGCTGACATCGGAACTGCGGCGAACTACATTTGGTTTGACCCTAAAAACCACCCTATCATCAAGTTTGATCCTTCCAAAATTGACTACGACCATGCAGCTTCCTTCCCTCTTGTCATTGGAACTGCATACGAGACCCTGTTTAATTACAAGAAGATCACCCCTGACAGCAACCTCCTCATCTACGGAGGATCCACCTCCGTCGGATCTTACTGTATCCAAATTGCCCGCCACGTGGGAGTTAAGAGGATCGTCGTAGTGTGCTCTGGAAGATCTGTGGAGTACTGCAGAAACCTCGGAGCTACTGACACCATCGACTACACCAAGGGAAAGGTCCTTGAAGACACCCTCGCTCTTGGAATCAAGTTCGACTTGATCGCTGACTGCGCTGGAACCAACGCTTACTTCTCCCAGATCAACGACGTCCTGAAGCCTAAGTGTGAAGGGTCTTACTACGTGACTATCATTGGAGATGCCAAGGCCAAGTACGACAGTGTGAGTGTCTCCGACATCATCGCCCCTATGT
Source organism: Drosophila quasianomalipes (assembly GCA_035043665.1). Classification (NCBI taxonomy): domain Eukaryota; kingdom Metazoa; phylum Arthropoda; class Insecta; order Diptera; family Drosophilidae; genus Drosophila; species Drosophila quasianomalipes. Next base: position 197,957 of record JAWNMU010000469.1, read on the forward strand.
GGAGACACATCACCACAAAGTTTGGACTTGGATTCAACTATGCATATGAGCTTCTCTCCTCTGAGAAAATCTGGCTGATTGAATCATACAAGATGATCGAGAGTGGAGATGTGAAGATCCTCATCGACACTGTCTACCCCATCGAGCAGTTCCAGGCCGCCGTTGACAAGCTTGTCAGCAACTCTGCGAAGGGAAAGATCGTTCTCCACATTAAGGACGCCGACAAGGCCACTGTTCAGTAATTTCTAGATTTTTTAGCTAAATAACTGGTTTTGTAAACGTGCAATTCTCAGTCTTGCATTTTTCTGAATGCTCATCTGGAAAAAGAAATGCAACATTCTCTAGATTGTGATGCAGATGTATTTCATTATCAGCCACTTCTCTTCATCATTCTTGAGAATGATAACATTCCTATCTTTGTATTGGCCGTGTTTATTTTAGTCTTTTTCGCCTGCTTTTCTTTTTCTTCCTGTTTCAACTCGTTATTCTTCTGTTTTTTTTTTTTTTTTTTTTTGCGTTCGTTTTTCACACCGCAAATCCCTGCGGCTGTTTATATCTCCTTCAAATAAATTAACAGTGTCATTTTCAATCAAATTGTTATGAAATGCTCAGTAGTTAGCTATTCAATATTTATTACTTTCATTTCGATGCAAATTGTATCTGTGTATGTCCAGTACACTCAGCCTATATGTACTATCAGAACTTCCACGCATCCAGTGATGTAAAACACTCTGTTAAAATCACAGGAACTAACAGAAGTGTACATACTATAAAACTATCACCTCACATCTAGACATGTATTTGTTAGGTCTCTGGAATGCAATCATCATTAAATCAGCAGAGTCTTGTCTATTAGATTATATACTTCCGCTTTAACACACTTACAAAGGAGAGAGATATACATGTTTTGCCAGTATTCCACTGACAACAATACAAGCATTGTGCATGCACATGTACAACATCATACTCAAACACTTAGTGGGGAACCACGCACGCTCGAAGATAGATGTTGATGGTCCGATGTACAACCACAGGCTCAAGTTAACAGTTACGGCTAGGCCACTCACTCATTAAAGTCCCACACCATCAACTTCTATACAAATATATATCGCCATCAGTCGTCTTTCATTTCAATGATTTTATCTCTACTTGTATGCCCGTGTACAATGGATATATCGCTTTTCTTCTTGTGGAAGTGTTTGGAAAGCAGTTCAATCACTGCTTTATTCGACGCCCCATCCACTGGTGCAGCAGTGACGTGTACCCTATAGACGTCTTCTTCAGGACCCTCTACACAATTCCTCTTGCTCCTTGGGATAACTTTAAGAGTAATTCTCATTGTTTTCGTGCTATGATTGCCATCATTTTTACATTTCCCTTTTGAACGCTACTCAATTTGAGAATATAATCAACAATGGACTTAAACTGTAACAGAGACATCGAAACACTTCAGAATATCCACGTAAACACATAAGAAACACTATTTTGTATAACAATAGCGGTATAATTTAGCGTTAAGATGTTCATTCATCTTTGCGAATTTGAACGAAACGGCTGTGTGGGCATTCGTGCATCTTCGCCTTATATGCATTTTATTGCTCTAGTCTAGCATCACAATTGAAAATCTTGCTGTTCTTGATGTTAAATAGTAGTGCCCTGCATATAAACTGTACATGACATTTTTATTAAAGAAACTAATGTTTACTACGCACATCCACTCAACAAAACTAATAAATCTTTTGCTTGTGCCTCCTCCCCTGCTAAACAGTAACATCCACATCACAAAGAACGGCATGAGAAAGAGCGCAATTGCTTCACGTGACAAATTAATAGGGGAAGGTGGCGAGTATGGTTCGCATTAAACATAGATATCACACGATTTTTGTGCTCAAGACTACGAAAGCTCCCGATCACTTGCGATTCATCTTCTCCAAACCCTGTTCACTTCTACTATATTATTGAGCCAGTAACACACAGACAATGGAAAATATACTTGACTGCTTTGATACGAGAGAAAATTCAACAGAAACAGTCATCACCCATGGCAACAGAGAGACTTGAAGATAAGCCAATACGCAAGAAGTGACATGCACATATGCACATATCGCCTAGGTTATATACACAACAGGACAGAGACTGAGGGAGTACCGCGATGGCAAAACTATATTTAGGCCACAAAACTAATAACGGAGGCTATCACACACAAAAGAAAAGAATAGAAAACACAACAAAACCAAAAATACAAACAAGAAAAAACACGCAAGTAAGCCATAACTCGAACAAATAGAGTACAATACAAAATACACGTTTACGACAAACATCAAAAGAACCATCACGAACAATCTTAAGGAAAGAAAACATTATTAATACAAATTACACAATAAAACATAACAATACACGCATAAGGAGATTAGGCTGAAAAAGATAATCAAATGCAAAATGGTAAAGCAATCTAGAAACAGCATACCAAAGATGCATATATGTCAGTCTGTATATACACACACCCACTCATACGTCCTAATCATGATCATTCGGAGCCGTCTGATCAAATCAAATCATAGGACAAATGAGAGGCAAAGACATTTCCAACTGAACTAACTGTCGTTTCAAATTACGAAGCTGCAACAAAAATATACAGCGATAACAATTTTAGGTGCAAACATAAACAACTACTTCAAACTCAGTATTCCTCCTCCTCATCCAACTCAGCGGCATGCACTTGATTTTTCCCTGCCCACTCTTCTCTTCCCCTTGCCTCACCCTCTCTCTCTCCTCTCCCACTCCCTCTCCCACTCCCTCTCCCACTCCCTCTCCCACTCCCTCTCCCACTCCCACTCCCCCATTTACCTTCCCTCTTTTACCTCCATCGTCGCTCTGGTCATCCCAATCACTCTCCTCCTCTCCACCTTCCTCTTCCCTTTCTCCCTCTTCCCCTGCACCCACTTCCACTTTCCCTTCTGCCCTTGCCCTCTCTTCTCCTTCCCTCGCCATCCTCTCAGCCTCGATTGCATCTGCCCTCTTCCTCTCGTCTCGAGCCCACTTATCCTCTATGAAAAGAAGGGACTTTAGGAAATACAAAAATACAACAAGACGCAACGAGGAACATTACGTAAACAAAATAAAATATGCAAGACATATATACATACACATACACACACACACACGTACACAGGCACATATTAGAACAAAAAAAAAAAGAAAGTACAAACAAGAGACATTAACGAGGTCCGCAAGTAAAGTGTAGCATGAAGGTTGTAGATTATTACACAGCAAGACATTTGCGACATGTTCATTCCTTGCTGTTTGTATCATAAAATGCTATGCTATCACACTAGTTCGTACTGAGTTTATCTCGTGGAGTAGTTATCGTGTATTTATCCATCTACTAACACTAGAGATCTTTGCTTTCTTACCTCAAATGGAGGGTTCAACAAAGGGTTCGGAGAGGGGTGGGGAGAGGGGCAGGAGAGGCAGCGGAGGAGGAGATGGAAGGTGAAGGGGAGTTACTCTGTTCATAAAGACCTTCCACTGGAGGAGGGGCAGGCGAGACATTGCCATAGACACCATGCGTTCCACTCTACACAGTAGGGACACACACAAAGACACATCCACGCCCCTCTCCTTCTCTTTCCCTTTCTCTTGCTCTCCCTCAGCTCTCCCTCTCGTCCAGCTTGATCCGCGTCCCTCATCCCCCTCTTGATCGCACGTGTACACACACCACTTGTTAACTTGTTCTTCGAAAGAGTTGAAGTCAATAGGAAGGAATGGGGGGAAGGAAGTGAAGGTGGCGCAGGAGCGAAGGGAGGGGAAGGAAGAGGTAGGGTGCTTGGAGGAGGAGGGGAAGAGCCAACGCACCAACAAAAACACCGAGTAGATGGGGATCAATACTGAATCAGCAGAAGACGAAGAGGAGGACGAGGAGGAGGACGAGGAGGAGGAAGTATTTTTTTCCCATTCGATGTCAGTTTCTGTTTCAGAAGCTTCAACTGCTTCTCTCAGATTAGGGTGGGAAGCAGTGGGGGAGGAGAGGGGGAGGGAAGGGATGGCTGATTGTACGATAGGAAATATGAGAGATCAGGAAGTTCAAGAATCGCGAGAATGATTGGAAGCAACAACTCCAACAGATTCACCTTGGAACTGAATTAGGCACGCACAATACACACGTATTCAGAATGACAGAGACACAACATATAACAGAAGGAGGTTAATACCGTACATGCAGCAATAGATTTAAACACGTTGTATACACATGCATTCATTACACATAGACACACAAGTATTATTCACATAACGGGCTTAGACGTAACCAATCATGATTCACAAGCAAACGATTCAATACGACAGTGAAGACATGCATGCGTCCTTCGATAGATGTAAGTCACACGCGAATGCCAATGTATATAACACTACACACATGCCCCTCAGCGTATCGCTTGTACGAATATTGATGCACGCGTGCACTTATTTTTGCATATACATCTACTTACTGTGCGACGAGGTCCTGGTCGTTGAGGTGTGGCGGTGAATGGAGGCTGTATACACAGATCTTGAGCACAATGTCCAAGGACAGGAACAACATCTGCAGAGCTTCGAACAAGGGACCGTTGCGAGGCACTTCCATCTTGGATTGGGGAATAGGGAGCAAGAAATTGAGGAGGAGGAGGGGGAGGAGGAGGGGAGGAGGAGGGGGAGGAGGAGGAGGAGGAGAAGGACGAGGAGGACGAGAGCGAGGAGTTGGGAGAGGGGACGGGCGATGCGTGTAGGCTTTGATGGACTACCTTGGCAATGATTTCGCTGTCACAAGAAAAGAGGAGAGATTTCGCCTTGGAAAACAAAGATCTCTCACTTAGAGACTGGTACCAGACCTCATCTGTCTCTCCTTCCTTCTCCTCCTCCTTCTCCTCCTCCTTCTCCTTCTCCCCCTCCTTCTCCTTCTTTCTCTCCCTCTTCCCCTCTCCCTCTCCCTCTCCCTCTCCCTCTCCCTCTCCCTCTCCCTCTCCCTCTCCCTCTCCCTCTAGCGCCGTTTGCTTCAATGCCTCTTCCCTCTCCTTCCTCCGCTCTTCCTTCTGTGTTAGTTCTCCGAGTCCTACACCGTCCTCGTCAACTCCGATCCACTCGTTGAAGTCACAGTCAGACACACCGAGTAGCCCAGGAATCGACAACTCCACTGCCTCTGTGTCCAGATTTCCTTCCTCCTCCGTCTCCCCCTCGACCTCTCCCCTCCCCTTCGTCTCTGACCCTTCGCTCGCCCCTACTCCGTTCTCCTTCTCCCACTGCTGAGCCCTCTCTTTCTCCACTACGATTGGATGGAGAGGAGTGGATACGAGCTCAGTGCTGCCCAAAAATGAGTAACCGTTCGACAACAAAATATCTTTGTAGAAGATCTCGTGGCCCGGGAGGAGGAAGTGGGCAGGGGAGGAGAGATAGGTGTTCAATAACTGCCCCCTTCTCTTCCACACGACCACTATCTTCTTCTTTCCGTCCCTCCTTTTCCCTTCTGCTTCTCCTCTTCCCCCTTCTTCTTCCTCTTCCTTTCCCTCCTCCTCCTCCTTCTCTCCCTCATCATCCTCTGACACCCCCTCTACTTTCTCTCCCTTCTCATGTTTCTCAAGCTCCCCTTCTCTCTTTTCACCATAAACAGGTATGTGCCGGAAGGAAAAAAAAAAGGGCAGTGGGAGGCCACCGGAAGGAGTCGGGGGAGGGAGGGAGAAGAAGGGCGGAGGGAGGGAGAAGAAGGGGATGGTGAGGAAGAAGGATCAGGAGAAGAGGGGAGGAGGAAGGAGAAGAGGGGAAGACTCTGAGTGTTTGTTTCCTTCAATTTGAGAACCATTCAGTACGTAGGATGCATCGGTTAGGAAGTTTTGATCTTCCGTTTCTCCCTCTCCGTTTTCTTCTCTCACCACCTCTTCCTCTGCTTCCTTTCCTTCTTCCTGTCTCCCTTCGTTTTCCCTCCCCCCTCTTCCTGCCCTCCCTCTTCTTTCCCTCCCTCCTCCCTCCCTCCCTCCTCCCTCCCTCCCTCTTCTCTCCCTTCCTCCTCCTTCGAGGCCTCCTCATGCTCATGCACTAGTTCTTCTTCTCCTTCCAATTCTTCTTCGTTGACCCACGTCTCAAAATAATCTTCTTTCTCATCCCCGTCTTCTTTCCCTTCCTTCTCATCATCCTCCTTTCCTTCTTCCTCCTTATTTGCATCCTCCTCGCCCTCCTTTTCTTCCTCTTCGACGTCTTCCTTTTTTTGCTCGTCACCTTCAAATTGAGATTGAGCTAGAGAGGGAACCCCTCTTGTTTGGAAATATGATTGATCATACGGAGAGGTGGAGGAAGGAGCAGATGAAGGAGGAGAGGAGGAGATGCCTGAGGATGCGGGAGAAGAGGAAGAGAGAGGGACGGGGGAAGAGGAAGGAGCAGAGGAGGATGGAACCGATGAAGAGGCAGTGGAAGAGGGAGGGGAGAAGAAGGAGAGGAGGAGAGAGGAACAGGGGCAACAAGAGGGAGAAATAGATTAGTGCTGTTCTTTTTCTCTTCTTTCTCCTCTTCCTTCCCTTCCTCCTCTCCCCCTATCCTCCTTCTCAATTTGAATGGCGTCTAACACAGGGTCACTCACATCTTCATCTTCGAATTCATTCTCCTCTTCTCCTTCTCCTTCTCCCTCTTCTCCTTCGCCTTCTCTTTCTTCTCCTCCCTCCGCCCCTCCTCCTCCTCCTGCTCCTTTTCCTCCTTCTCCTTTCTTTCCAGCAGATATTTTTCTTCTTCGTCCTTTAAGTCTGATTCAAGTATCTCAATTTGAAAGTTAAGAGCATCAAGCCTCAAATCAGTTCTTTTGACTTCTTCTCTCAAAGAAAATATCTTCTTCTTCCTTTCCTTCCTCATCCTCAACGTCCTCTCTTCCTCACTCTCTTTCTCCTTACCCTCCCCCTCTTCATTCTCCTTCCCCTCTTCTCCTCCGTCTTCCCCTTCTTCCTCACGCTTCTCCTCACCATTATTCTCCTCTTCCTTCTCTACTTCCTTTTTCACTGTATATCCATACGTGGCCTCCCTTTTACCCTCCTCATTCCCCTCTTCTTCCCCTTCCTCCCTCTTTCTCTTCGTTCTGACCTCAGAGATTTCTTCCTCCAACAAAAATATCTGCAGCTCGAGGGCACTCATTTTTCTCTTCTTTACGTCCATCTCCCTCTCAACCTCTCTTTCCTCGTCCTTATCGCGTTCATCCTCTTTCTCCCTTTCCCTCTTGCCCTCTTCCTCCTCCCTTTCTTCTCTTTCCCTCTTCTCCTCCAGATCTCCCTCAAGCATCTCAATTTGAAAGTCAAGCGCCTCTATCTTTCTCTTCAAGTCGTCCTTTTCTCTTGTCACTTCGTCCAACCTTTTCTTCAACTTCTCAGTCTTCTTTTCACTCTTCTTTGCAGACTTCTTTTTCTTCCTTTCCCTTCGTTTCCTCCTCTTCTCCCTCCTCCTCTTCCTTTTTCTTCACTTCAAATTCATCATCGTAGTACTCCAGTTCGTATTCTTCCTCTCCGTCATCTTCCTTCTTCTCTTCCTCCCCCCTTGCTCCTTGCCCTCTTCTCTTCCACTTTCCCTGCCCACTTGTTCTGCGTTGTTTGCATATACCGATGCCCATCTCCTCTTCAAAACCCTCTTTCCTAAACATCCTCGCCCCCACATCCACCCTCATCCTCGTCACTTCTTTCTCTTGTTTCTCAACTTCTTCATTCAACAACAACACCTCTCTCTCTCTCTCTCTCTCTCTCTCTCCTCTCTCTCCTCTGCCTCTCTCTTCTGACCCTCGTCGTCTCCTTCCCCTTCCCCTTCCCCTTCCCCTTTCTCTCCTCCTTGCTCTCCCTCCTCTTGGTTCATCAAGTGCTTCTCTTTCTCTCGGTCAAGCGTTGACTCACCTGATACTAATAGTCCGTCATTTTCCTCCCTCTCCATCTCCCTCCCCGCCTCTTTCTCCTCAGCCTCCCTTTCTTTCTCTTCTAACTTCCTCCTTCCCTCCTCCACCTCTTCTTCTAACTGAGCCACCCTCTGCCTCAACCTCATCAGCTCGCCATCACCCCCTTCTCCTCCTTCTCCTCCTCCTTCCTTTGCTTCAGTCTCTAAGACCCGTATCATTTCTTCTCTTTCCCTTCTCCATTCCTCCCTCTCTCTCTCCCTCTCCCTCTCCCACTGATCTCTTTCCTCTCTCTCTTTCCTCTTCCCTCTCCCTCTCCCATTCCTCCCTCTCCCTCTCTCTCTCATCCTCTGTCTGCTTTTTCTCGATCAAAAGTTGTTCATTTTTCCTCTTCAACATATATATCTGTTCCTGCAGTGCTGCTACAAATACTTGCACTTCTTCCCCCTTCCTGCTTCTTCCCCAAGGCCCTCTCTCTCTCCCTCCTCTCTCTTGCTCCTCCTTATCTCATCTTCCAACAACTTGACCTTCCCCTCTAGTCCCTCCCTCCTCGCCTTCTCTTTCTGGATCACCTGCAAAACAGTGGAGTCGTATGCCGAGGAGGAGGAAGCGGAGGGGAGGGAGACGGAGACGGATGAGGTGGAGAGGAGTATGGAGGAAGAAGGTAGGTCTGAAATCGAAAAGGAGGAGTTCCTTTGATCGTGTATGTCCTTCTTCCAAACGTTTCATCAGAATACAAAATATCTTCTCTTTAGAATTCTGAATATCACTGGAATAGGCGTCTCTTCCCCTGCTGCTCTCTCTTCCTCTCCCCATTCCTCTCCCTCTCTCTCTCTGACTCCTTCTCCTCCCCCATCCCTATCAGCCATTCCATATCCCCCTCTCGTCTCTCTCCTCCTCTCTCTCCCGCCTTCTCCTTCCCTCTCCACATACACCCACCTATCGTGTGTCTCTTTCCCTTCCTCTCCCCTTCCTTTTCTCCCATGTCTTCCCCTTCCGCTCCGTCTGCTTCATACGTTCCCCTCAGGACCTGTTTCTCCCTCTCCCTCTCCCTCTCCCTCTGGGTAATCAGAGAGAGCAGCAATGCCTCTGACCTCCTGCCTCTCTCTGCCTCTGCCTCTGCCTCTGTCTTTGTAATCTTCAGCTCTTGCTTCATCTTTGTCCACTCCCTCTTTAACTGCTTCAGTTCCACCTCTATGTCTTCTCCTCTCTCGAACCCCGTAGTGGTCAATCGAGGACGAGAGAGCGGAGGCAGGGCGACGACCAGAGAGGAAGGAGGAGGAGGAGGAGGGAGGAGGAGGAGGAGGAGGAGGGGTCAAGGAGGGAGGAAGGAGAGGCAGAAGAGGGACGGGGATTTCTTTTAAGGAGAAAAAGAGCGGAAGAGGGGGTTGGAGGAGGTGGGCGAGGGGGCGAAGAGGAGGAAGACGACGAGGAGGGATGCGAGGGGAGAAGGGGCGGAGGGGGAGGAGAGGGAGAGGAAGAGAGCTAGGACGATAGATTTTCTTAATAGACTTGCTACTCATTCTACCTTCCCTTCCCTCTCTTTCCCCTCTCTCCCCCTTCTCTTTCTCCTGCCTCTTCCCTCTCGCTCCCCTATCTCCCTTCTTCCTGCCCCCCCGTTTTCTTTCCCTCCTGTCATCAAACCATCTCCCTCTCCCCTCTCTCCCTTCTTTTTCCCTACACCCTTGCCTCCTCCTTTGTCGTCCTTTTTCTCCATGCCGTATACCTCCATCAATTTCCTTACTCTTCAATATTGCTGCGTATCATCCTTTCCAACTCCATGTGCACCCACATTTCCAAAATCCCTCGTCCAGGAGAGGACTGAGGCGTTTCGACCTGTTCCGTTCAAATTGAGAAGACACAGAGGGGGAGGAGGGGCGAGAAGAGCGAATAACCGAGGGAGAAGAGGGAGAGGAGTTAGACGGAGAGGGAGGGGAAGAGAGGGAGAGGGAGAGGGAGAGGAAGTTGTGTGTCTTTTTGGAGTTTTTCATGGATTCTGTTCAAGTGGGTATTCGTGTCGGGAGAAGAAGGGGAAGAAGAAGAAGAGGACGAGGAGGAGAAGGGGGAGGGCGAAAGGGAAGAGAGAGGGGAGAGGAGGAGAGAGGGAGATGAAGATGAAGGAAGGGAAGAGATAGAAGTGACAGAAGAGGAAGGGCTATCCATAGAAACCACAAGGGATGAGGAGGAGGAGGAGGAAGGGGAGGAGAAGACGAAGACGAAGACAAGGAAGGGGAAGGGGAAGATATAACGTTTTGTGATTTCGGAGAAACCAAAACGTCTTTACCTCTCCTTCCCGTCAGTTTCTCCTTCTCACTCTTACGTTCTCTGTTCCTCTCTTCTCTCCCTCTTCGCTCCCTCTCTTTCTCTTTCTCGTAGAACCTCTTGTCGTGGATATTGCTTCCAAATGCGACCACGGTGGGCTTGTACGGGGAGGAGGAATAGGAAGAGGAGGAAGAGGGAGAGGGGTGACTGTGCGAGAGAGGAAGAAGAGGCAGACAGACTCTCTCTTTCTCCTTCTCTTTCTCCTTCTCTTTCTCTCCCTTTCTGCCTCTCCCTCTCTTTCTCTCTCTCTCTCGCTTCTTCTCTCTTCTTCGTCGTCATTCTATCACCTTTGCTCCCCAGTACAACGAGCCTCTTCTCCCTACGAGTGTCGCCCCTCTCCGCCTCCTCCTTCCTTGCCTCTCCCTTGTTCATCGCCTGCTCCCCTTTCCACACTTCCCTTTGAGATCCATTATCACGTTCATACGCTTCCTCCTCCTTGCCCTTCTCCTTCTCTTTCTCTTCACCCTCCTCCTTCCTTTCTTTCCCATTCTTAATGTCATCCTTCTCATCCGCCTCCACTTTCCTCGTTCCTCCTCCCCTTCCTCCTTCTTCCCCTGCCTCTTCTTGCCCCTTCTTTTGATTCCCTCCTTCCTCCACTCGTTCCTTCTCTTCTTCTCTCTCAAATTCACTTTGCCTCTCTATCTCTCTAATTCTCTCCTCCACTTCCTGCTTATATCCCCTCTTTTCCTCCTCGTAATCATAGTCGAAGTCATCGTCCCCCACCTCCATTCCTCCTTCCTCTTCTCCCCCTCCTTCCCCTTCCCCCTCCTCTTCCTCCTCTTTACCCTTCGATGTTTCTTCCTTCGTTCTTTTCTCCTCTTCCCCTCCTTCTTCTCACCCTGTTCCTCCTCCTCCTCCTCCTCCTTCTCTTCCACTCCCATATCCTCCCCACCACATCTTCCTCATAGTCATCGAGGTATTCCTCTTCCTTCTCATCGTTCTCCGTATCTACTTTCTCATTCTTTTCTTCCTTCACTTCTCCATCTGCAATTCCTTCTCTTCCCTTTTCCTCTTCTATTCCCCCTTCTTCTTCTCTATCATTTCCTTCCCTTCGCCCCTTTCCTCCCCTTCCTCTCTCCCTACTTCTTCCTCTTCACTTTCATACTCTTCTTCAACTTCCGATGGCTTGAACCTTCTCTCCCTCCCTTCTCTCGCTCTCTCGATTTCTCCCTCATCCACTCCACTGCTATCCCTTTCCTCCTCCACCATCACGTCCTGCTCTTTTTGTCCATTTGCATCCTCCCCTTCTTTCCCATCCCCCTTCGCTTTCTCGTTTCGCTTCGCTCCCACATCTTCGAAGGCCGGTTGATCTCCGTAGCCCAAATCATCATCATCGTCTCCCAACAGCTCACGCTCCCTCTCCTCCTCCTCCTCATAGTCCCAGTCATCCATGTTCATCGACAACACCAGTTCCTTCCCAGAAGCGCTTGCCCAGTTGTTTTCCCTTTCCTTGTCCTTCCAAGAAGATTCATTTCCGTTGTTGACCCAACTCATTCCTGTCGTCTTATCGGAGTGCCTTACTTTCACACTCACCAATTACGATTTATAAGCACAAACTGCTGACTATCAATCCAAGTTCCGATAAAATTCACTCAGACACTCGCACTGATAGAAAAACAATACACAATGCTCTGATGAAAATGCTCTTCTAATTTAGTGAACGACGCTCCACAAAACTACTACGATACCACCTGCTTTTACATAAAAAAGAAAACAAAGACATGAAAATATGTATCCCATTAGCTTCTTGCAAAGATGTATTCAACCTATTTCGGTTATATGCCTTAAACATCGTTCACGCAACTATTCGAATGAGTAAAGAAAAACATCATGTCCAGTGCACTTTCTCAAATGAGGCCTATTCAAAGCAGATATTTAGTTGCACACTAGTCTAACTGTACTATATTGGCCTTCCAGTTACTGTAAGAGAGTCAAAAACACCTATCAGGCGGCGCACTTAACTCATGGAAAACATGTATCTGCCAATTATCCCGAGAAAAATGACTTCTTAAACACATACTTTTCGAAACGATATCTAGCCCTCACAAGAGTGATACGAAAGGAGCCATAAAAACGAAAAAGCAGAAACACGTCTCAGAGAAGAGACAAACGTCATGGCGAACATTCCATAGGCTCACTGGGAGACCAAGCCTTCAGCTGTTATGATGACCTAATTATGTATTCAGTAGCTGTACAAATACACGTTCTATATTATATTTTCTAAAAAAACAGTTCTAGTTTGTTCTTAAAGGGATCAAATTGGACGGCTAGACTGCTTTTCTTTTCTCTAACAACGTACAGGTGTAAATGATACTGGAAACGCTAGAAAAAACCGAACACATTTTTCGATTTGCATCTTAAACACAGAGTTTACGAAGTTCTTTGCCACATTTCACTGGATATGTACAATCCCACAAGTTTTTCTATGTTTATTCAGGCACAAGGACACTTCATTCTTTCCTCAGAATCCTTGCGCATGAACCTGTTCAAAACGCAGAAAAGCAAACAGACTGCTTTTCTGCGTTTTAATTTGGGTTCATGCGCAAATTCTGAAGGAAGCATCACTTGAATGCCTGAATAAACATAGAAAACTGTGGGATTGTATATCCAGTGAGAAATGGCAGAAAAACTTCTGTGTTTAGATTAAAATCGAAAAATGTGTTCGGTTTTTCTAGCGTTTCCAGTATCATTGCACCTGTACGTTGTTAGAAAAGAAAACATTTCTAACTTCGTCAATTTGATCCTTTAGAGCAAACTGTACTATTTTTTAAATATAATATAGAACGTATGACTATGCAGCTTTAGTACATAATTAGTCATCATACAGCTGAGAAAACTTTGTCTCTGTGAAGCTTGTTCAGAATGACATTTGTCTCTTCTCTGAGACGTCATTTCTCAGTTTCATGGCCTTTCTCACTGGCTCGAAAAGTATATGTTTAAGTAGTCATTTTCTCGGGATATAGTAACGAGATATGTTTCCATGGTCATGCCGCCTGATAGGTGTTTTTTTGACTCTCTCTTGCAGCAAATATCTGCTTTAATTGGAAGCTCTATTTTGAGTAGGCACTGAACATGATATTTTCTTTATAGTTGCGTGTACATGTTTAAAGACACCTGTACCGAAATAGGTTGAATATCTTGCATATGGGTATATTTTCACTATTAACTGACACCAACATGTAAAGCGGAGTATTGTCGTGTGTGGGCGTCGTTAAATTGGAAAACGTCATCGAAGCCGACCCGTATACATTGTTTCTGTCGGTGCATATTCTGGTGAACATCGGAACTAGTTGATAGTCGGCAGTTTGTGGTGGTGTGAAATTTGGAAAAAAACGACGAAATTGGTGGATCCAACTGAAACGTCTTCTTGGAGACGGGAAAGGAGCACAACTTTGGAGCAGCGCTGCGGAAGGAACTGGTGTTGTCGACAATTGACTGGTTGGGAGGAGAAGCGGGGGACACGGAGCTTGCGAGAAGCCGACTTCGGAATGTGAGAGCGAGAGAGCGAGAGAGAGAGGGAGAGAGAGAGACAGAGCGAGAGAGAGAGACCGAGAGAGAGAGGGAGGGAGAGAGAGAGAGAGACAGAGAGAGAGAGAGAGAGAGAGAGAGAGAGAGAGAGAGAGGGAGAGAGGAAGGACGAGAGAGCGAGAGAGTAAGGAAAGAGAGAGAGAGGAGGAGGGATGGAGGTGGATAGGTGGGGAGAGGGATATAAGCAGGAGATGGAGGGAGAGAGAGAGAGACAGAGACGGACTGAGAGAGAGAGAGGGCGGTGGGGAAGGAGGGAGGGAGAAGTGAGACGGATGAAGAATGGGAGAAAGAAGGAAGGAGGAAGTGAGAGAAGGCGGGAGAGCGTATGAGACAGATGAAGGATCTCAAAGAGAGTGTGGAAAGGGGGAGCGAGAGCAAGGGGAGAGATTGGAAAGAGGGAAGGCATTGCTCTCAGAGATCGTTGTACTGGGGAGTAAGGTGATGGGGACGAGAGAGAGCCGAGAGGAGGGAGAGAGAGGCAGAGAGAGAGAGAGAGAGAGGTCTGTCTGCCTCTTCTTCCTCTCTCGCACAGTCACCCCTCTCTTCTCTTCCTCCTCTTCCTATTCTCCTCCCCGTGGCCACCGTGGTCATTTGGAAGCAGTGTCTGACAAACCGAGAGAGAGGGAGGGAGGGAGGGACAGAGAACGAGAGAGAGAGCTGACGGAAGGAAGACAAGGGCGTTTTGGTTTCTCCGGAAATCACAAGGCATTATGTCCCCTTCCTTGTCTTCGTCTTCGTCTTCTCCCTCCCCTTCCTCCTCCTCTGCCTCATCCCCTTGTGGTTTTATGGATAGCTTCCTCTTCTGTCACTTCTATCTCTTCCCTCGCTCATCTTTCATCTCCCTCTCCTCCTCTCCTCCCCTCTTCTTCCCTTTCGCCCTCCCCCTTCCTCCTCGTCCTCTTCTTCTTCTTCCGCCTTCTCCGTGAGACAGATCCATGAAAAACTCAAAAAGACACACAACTTCCTGCCTCCCTCTCCCTCCTCCCTCTCCGTCTAACTCCTCTCCCTCTTCTCCCTCGGTCCCCTTCGCTCTTCTCGCCCCTCCTCCCCCTCTGTGTCTTCTCAGACAGGTCCGAAGGCACTCAGTCTCTCCTGGACAGAGGATTTTGAAATGTGGGTGCATGGAGACAGAGAGAGTGATACGCAGAATGTGAAGGTAGAGAGTGACAGACATACGGCATGGAGAAAGGACGTGGGAGGGAGACAGCCAGGGAGAGAGGGAGGGAGAGGGAGATGGTTTGTGACAGGGAGAGAGAGAGAGAGAGAGAGTAGAGACGAGAGAGAGAGAGAGAGAGAGAGAGAGAGGGAAGGTAGGATGGTAACAATCTGGCCAAGAAAATCTATCGTCTAGCTCTTCTTCCTCTCCCTCTCCCTCCCCCTCCGCCCCTTCCTCCCCTCGTTCCTCCTCATCGTCTTCCTCCTCTTCGCTCCCCTCGCCCACCTCCTCAACCCCCTCTTCCGCTCTTTTTCTCCTTAAAAAAATCCCCGTCCTCTTCTGCCTCTTAACCTCCCTCCCTTGACCCCTCCTCCTCCTCCTCCTCCTCCTCCTCCTCCTCTCTCCTCCTCACCCTACCTCCTCTCGTCCTCGTTGACACCCCCACGGAGGGTGGTGGAACTGAAGGATAGAGGGGAGTGAGACAAAGATGAGCAAGAATGAAAAGACAGAGGCAGAGAGCTGGGAGAAAGTCAGAGGAACGATACTGCTCTCTCTAGGTACCCAGAGGGAGGGAGGGAGAGGGAGGGTGGGGGCAGTGGGAGACGGAAGGGAGATAGGGAGAAAGGAAGGGAGAGAGGAAGGGACGACGAAGGTGGGGGGAGGGAAGGAGAGACGGTAACCGGGGGGGGAGAGAGAGTCAGAGGAGGGAGAGGAGTGGGGAGAGCAGAGAGAGAGACGCCTATTCAAATGATTCAAGTGAGATATTTATGACGTTTGGAAGAGGACAAAGGAACTCCTCGCACCGATTTCAGACCTACTTCTTCCTCCATGCTCCTGCTCCACCTCATCCGTCTCCATCTCCCTCCTCCGCTCGCTCACTCGGCATGCAGCTCCACGGGTGTTCCAGAGGGCCGGGGAGGGGGATAGAGGGAGAGAGCGAGATGGACTGGGAGAGACAGAGGGAGAGAGAGAGAGAGAGACAGAGCGAGACCCCATGGCAACAGAGCGAGACAGATTGAGAGAGAGAATGTGATCCGAAAAAAGCAGACAGAATGAGAGAGAGGAGAAAGGGAGGGTGGGAGGGAGGAAGGAAGGGAGGGGGAGAGGGAGATGGAGAGAGAGAGAGAGAGAGAGCGAGACTGACAGAGAGAGAGGAGGTAGTCGGGGTGAGAGGGAGAGAGAGTTAGAGAGAGAAAGAAAGACTGAAAGAGAGAGAGAGAGAGAGAGAATGACGGACAGACAGACCGAGACGGAGTCAACCGCCCGACCGAGAGAGAGACGATGAACCAGAGGAGGGAGAGAGCAGGAGGAGGGGAGGGGGAGAGAGAGAGAGAGAGAGAGAGGAGAGAGAGAGAGAGAGAGAGAGAGAGAGAGAGAGAGAGCAAGAGAGAGAGTGACAGAGAGAGAGAGAGCGAGACACTGAGACAGAGCGACAGAGCGCGAGACAGACAGAGAGAACAGCGGGAGGAAGGAAGAGAGGACGACGGAGTGAAGGAAGGAAGAGGAGGGAGGGAGAGAGAGAGAGAGAGAGAGAGTGAAAGAGACTGAGATGACGGACAGTAAGGACGACTTAACGATAGAGTGAGACAGTGAAGGGAGGAGGGAGAGGGAAGGGATGGTGACAGAGAGAGTAAGAAAGAGAAAAATGAAGTGCCCTCGAGCTGCAGATGTATTGGAGGAAGGAACTCTCACAGTCAGACAGAGAGAAAGAGGAGGAAGGGAAGAAGGAAGGGGCCACATACAATGGATATACAGTAGAGAAGGGAGAGGGAGAATAATGGTGAGGGAGAAACGTGAGGAAGAGGGAGAGACGGAGAAGAGGGGAAGGAGGTGAAGGGGGGGAGGCTGGGGAGAGAGAGTGGAGACGTTGAGGAGGAAGGAAGGAAGAGGATATTTCTTTGAGGAAAGGAAGTCAAAGGGCTTGATTTGAGGCTTCGGTGTAACTCAGGGATGCTAGTCAGACTTAAAGGACGAAGAAGGAAAAATATCTGCTGGAAAGAAGGAGAAAGAAGGAAGAGGGAAAGAGACAGGAGGAGGAGGAAGGAAGGGCGAAGGAGAGGAGGGGAGAGGAGAGGAGAGAGATTCGAGATGAAGATGTGTGACCCTGTGTTCAAGACGCCATTCAAATTGAGAGGACGAGAATTAGGGGGAGAAGGAAGGAAGGAAAGAGGAAGAAGAGAAAGAACAGCACTAATCTATTTCTCCTCTTGTTGCCCCTGTTCCTCTCCTCCTCTCCTTCTTCTCCCCCTCCCTCTTCCACTGCCTCTTCATCGGTTCCATCCTCCTCTGCTCCTTCCTCTTCCCCGTCCCCTCTCTCTTCCCTCTTCTCACGCATCCTCAGGCATCTCCTCCTCTCCTCCTTCATCTGCTCCTTCCTCCACCCCTCTCCGTATGATCAATCATGACACCAGGGGTTCCCTCTAGCTCAATGCGGGTGACAGAGAGAGAGAGAGAGAGAGGGAGAGAAAGGAGGGAGCGAGAGAGGATGCAAAATAGGGAAGAGAGGAGGGATGATGGAGAGACGGAGAGATTTTGAGACGTGCGTCAACGAGAAGGAGGGAGAGAGAGAGACTAATGCATGACATGAGGAGGTCGAAGGAGGGAAGGAAGGGAGGGAGGGAGGGGAGGGAGGGAGGGAGGAGGGAAAGAGAGAGGGGAGGGGCGGAGAGGGGGGAGGGAAAACGAAGGGAGACGGGAAGAAGGAAGGAAGCAGAGGAAGAAGGTGGTGAGAGAGAAAACGGAGAGGGAGAGACGGAGCGTCAAATACAACCGACCGTCACGTGCTGAATGGTTCTCCAGGACGGAGAACAGGCATCGAGTGTACATATATACACGTGTGTGTGACACACACACACACACACACGCGCGCGCGCGCGCGCGCGCGCGCGCGCGCGCGCGCGCGGGGGGGGGGGGGGGGGGGGGGGGGGGGGGGGGGGGGGGGGGGGGGGGGGGGGGGGGGGGGGGGGGGGGGGGGGGGGGGGGGGGGGGGGGGGGGGGGGGGGGGGGGGGGGGGGGGGGGGGGGGGCGCGCGCGCGCGCGCGCGCGCGCGCGCGCGCGCGCGCGCGCGCGCGCGCGCGCGCGCGCGCGCGCGCGCGCGCGCGCGCGCGCGCGCGCGCGCGCGCGCGCGCGCGCGCGCGCGCGCGCGCGCGCGCGGGGGGGGGGGGGGGGGGGGGGGGGGGGGGGGGGCGCGCGCGCGCGCGCGCGCGCGGCGGCGGGGGGGGGGGGGGGGGGGGGGGGGGGGGGGGGGGGTCGTGGTGGCAATGGC
>JAWNMU010000470.1:0-47363 GCA_035043665.1 Drosophila quasianomalipes
GCCTGTGTGTAATAGCACGTTCAATTTACCGTATTGCTGTGTTTTATGATTGACAGACCTTCATCTCCCTCCCTCTACTTTCTTAAAGACTCCTACCTCTCCGCCCCCTCCTCCTCCTCCAGCTCTCCCTTCCGACCCCTTTCTAGCTCCTTCCTCCTTGCCTCTGCCTTTCACTCCCTCCGCCTCTGTGAACTCCTCTGTCTCATCGTTCGTCGTCGATATTTGTTGTCCCCCAATTCCATTTAGTGAATGATAACCATCTGGCCCGTATGCTCCCACAGTCTTTCTTGATTCAGCCATCTCCCTCTCCCCCATCTCCTCCTCCGCCTCCCGCACCTGCACCCCTAGGGCGATAACAGGGGTTCCCATTGCCACCACCTGGGCTCTTCGTCTATCTCTGCGCATTCTCCTTCCCCCTCACCTGCCCGCCGTGCTCTCCCTTTCTTCGCCCTACCTTCCCCGGTTTGTGTTTTTTTTTTTTTTTTTTTTTTTTTTTTTTTTTCTCTCTCCCGGGAGTCCGTGTCGACCCCTTCTTCTCACTCCCTCGGAGTGTCTGTCCTCCAGGACCCCGCTCTCTTCCCTAACGAATGCTTTCAAATCTCCAGCCTGCCCTCCTCCCAAACCAAAAAAAGGGACGGGGCCAGCTGAAAAAGGGGGCGAGGGGGCAAGTCCCTCTCTGCGGGCAGACTGCCGCCCCAGAATGCATCTGTTATGTGAAGCAGTGAACCGGAGGTGAGGGGTAGGGGCACGCTGCTGCTTTCTTTAAAAATCAAGTACCCCCACTCACCCTCGGCGTCTTCAACTACTCCTCTCCCTCTTCGCCTCTCCCACTTCGCTCCCTCTCCCGATTCTCCTCACCTCCCTACTCCAATTCTTCTCCCTCGCCCTCCCCTCCTCCCATCTTCACAGCCTACTCCTCTCTGCCTCCCTCCTGGCCCCACCTCTATGATGGATCTTCACCCTTGCTCTGGACGTGTTCCTGAGCCCAAGGGAGAGCACGGATTGGGGCAGAGGAGGGGCAGAAGAGAGAGGAGGTTATAGCTTGACCGAACAGACACACAGGGTCCCGTGCAGGTAGGCGATGAAGAACAACTACTACGGAAAAGGGGAAGGGGAGTTGCCAGCCACAAGGAGCCGCTAATAGATGCTGGTTGAGAATGGAGAAAAGGGGAACCAATGAATCAGAGGAGGGACGCACGAGGCGAGCTAAGGGAAGCCGTCGGCGATGAGACAGGAAGAAGGCGAGGGGAGAGTGGGGAGAGAGAAGGAAGGAGGGAAAGGAAGAAAAGCGTGTTTGGGCTCTTTTGGGCGAAGAGGAGGAGGTGTCGGATGATGAGGTCTCAGAGGTAGACGAGTGGTCATATGCGTCTGAGTGCGGGTACTTAAGTCACCTGTTCATGCTTTCTCCACGCCAACTACCCATGCCCGATCATCGAATCCCCTGTCGGTGTCTTCAAGACTGATTGCAAGCATCGTACTCGACACACCCATTCTCTCCTCGCACACTCCCCTTACCTCATCTTCGTCCTCTTCCTCTTCTTCCTCATCCTCATCCTCTCTCACTCGCCCTCTCCCTCATATTCTTCGTTCTCTCCCTTGTCTCTTTCTTCCTCTCCTCAATCTCCTACCCCTACGCCACCTTCCCCCTCAATTCTTCCCCCTCTCCTTCCTCTGGCCCATCCTCAGGATACCGTTCGTCAGTTTCTATTTCGGCTCTGTCTCCTTCCTCTTCCCCAACCACACCGTCTACTTCCTCCGAACTTCCTCGGTTGTGTTTCCTTTGCCTGGAGTTGCCTTCTCGTCCTTCCTCTCCCCGCTCTCAGTCCAGCTGAGACTCATCACCTAATCACTGAGCCAATAAACACCTTCTTCACCTTCGACTCCATGGGACCCCAGTCCTTCGCCTTCTCCCCCTCTCCCTCGACCCTCTCCCAGTCCAGGAAGAACCCCCTCTCTTCCTCCGCTAGCGCCCTCTCTTCATTCGATACAGGATATCACGCAACCACCCTCTGCCTCCTATGCTTCTCTCTTCCCCGCTACGTACCCCTCTTACCATTCCCCTTCCTCCACCTCTTCCTCCACCTCCGCATCCACCTCCTCCTCTGCCTCCTCCTCTACCTCCTCCTCTATCTCCTCTGCAGAACCGTGGAGATTATGTGCAACTTCAATTCACGATGAAATCCTACGGAAGAGCACGAGTACTCCTGCCAATGCTAACTACGATACTATCCGTTGTGATGCAAAATTTTCATTGTTGATGAAGGACTCTATGTTTTTAAACCAGTCGACACACACCATTTCCATCAAGAGGAATGGCATATCGGTGCCAGTTCTTTTTTATCCCTCTCTCAGCCCTCTGGACTCCTCTCCTCTTCCTTCTTACAACCGCCCTTTGTCCCTCCAATATAAGCCGCCATCCTCGCAGCGCTTCTTCTTCTACTTTGCACGCGACGGTTTCCCTATGGTATCGTCTCCCTCTATACCTGTGAGGGTTAGATTCAATAGCGCAATCCACACAGTCCTCTCGACCTCGGTTGCGTTGTCGTTGGGCCCAATGACTTACAACCCGTACAATCACGTGTCCTTGAGGGTAGGAATTTCCGATTCTGCCGAGGGAGTAACAGTTCATGATCGAAACCCTCCCGCAGTCCATTGCCCCTTTCTCCTTTTCGAGTTGTGATGTCTGATGGAGTGCCTTCTATCTCCTCCATCTCCCCTCCTCTTGCGTCGCTCGTTCGTCCCCTGTCGCCTGGTCCCATGGGAACCTTCCCTTTTCCCTTCCATACTCATATTATTGGGAGCACCCTACAATGTTTCGCTGCCTTCCTTCAGCTCGTCTTCGGCGGAGGGTCTACGGGGGGAAGCTTCTTTGATGTGCAACAGCTTCCCATGTTTCGTATTCGTCTCGCCCAGCCCCCGATGCGCTTCCTTCTCCCTCTTCTCTTCTTGACCAGCCTCGTCTCTCTTCCTCTCCAGACCCCCTCTCCCTCTCTGCCGTCTCTTCTCGCTCTATCCCTCCTCCTCGCCCCCTCAATACCCATCCGCTCACTATTTCCCTCCTCAATACGACTCCTCTCACGTCTCCTCGGCCCCGCACCTCTCCTCTGTCTCCCCCTCCTCCTCACTCTCCACAGATGCGTTCTCCTCTGAGTTGTACTTATACTTCAACAACGTTTCCACCGACAACTACCTCTTCGAATCCTATCCTGCATCTGAAGACGTTCGCTTTGGCATTTCGTCAGACCTAACCAAGGCGAGAGTTGGATCGTATGAGTCATCTTTTTGTATCTCTCCCACTTGCGAACTACTCAAACGAAACTTTGTTTCACAGGACATTTCCGATAGCGGAAGCCTGACTGCGCTGCTAGAAGGAAACAAGGAGGGTATGGGGGGGGCACATGGAACTGGAAGGTGGGCATAGGGAGAGGGTGCAGAAGTGGAGTCCCAATCGAACGTCGGGTAGTCTGAGCAACGTGATCCCGTACAAAGTGGTAGCTTTTATGCAGAAGAGTACGGGGTCGATGAACTTCGGATGGAAGCGTCTGCCCAAGGACTCCTTCTCTTCGTAGATTCCCTATTCCTTACTTTCCTCTCTTTCATCGGAGACTTCGACGAGAATGGAGGAAAGTCGATGACTCGAGTGATAACGCCGGCGTTCCCTTCTCCTTCACTTTCAGACAAGCAGAAGCAGTGAATTCCCAGGGGACTAAGCAGGAAGATGTATACTTCCTGTATTACGTCTACTTCGTCTCGGCTTCTCATCCGGACTTCTCCCGCCTCTTCCTCTCCTCGCCCTCCCTGTTGCTTTCGTCATCCCTTCTCCCCACTCTGACCCTGAACTTCTCTGAAGACTCGACCTCCTTCGACGTCGTGAACCTCACTTCTTCCTTCGAAATCCCTTATGAAGTGTTCTACTACAAAGCGAAATGTAGCGACATAACTCCACTCTCATATACTGTGCAACAGTCCCTCTCCTCCTCCCTCCTCTCCGCTTCCTCTTCCATCTCTTCCTTCGTTCTCTCGCTTCATTCGTTCATACCTCCTTCTCTCTCCGTCTTTTCTTTTCCCTCTCTTTCTGCTTTCTCTCCTTCCTTCTCCTCTTCCTCCTCTTCCTCTTCTTCCTCTTCTTCCTCTTCTTTCTCTTCTTTCTCTTCTTACTTTCCTTTCTCCCGCACCTCTTCTTTCCCTTCTTCCTCTTCTTCTGCCTCCGCTTCTCCTTCCTCTTCCGCTTCCTCTTCCCTTTCCCCCTCCCCCTCCCTCGCTCATGATGGCCCCCCAGGCGAAGAAAAGGAGCGAGCAGCTGCAAATAAGGAACGAAGTCCAACCCCCATTCTCCGCTCCTTGTTGGATGCCAGGCTCAATTCACGGAAAGAAAAGGGGGAAAAGGGGAAGATGAAAAGGAAGGATGAGGGAAGTGAAAGCGAGGGAAAGGGAAAGGGAAGGGAGAAATGGGGAAGGGGAAGGGAAGAAAGGAAGGTGAATGCAACAAGGAATGGGAGTGTCGAGGAGGATGTGAAAGAGTTATTGGGAGTCACTCCTCCGGAGAAGGTCAAAGTGAAGAACCTCCTCATGCCTTCCGTGGGGGTTATCCTGTCGAGGGTGGGATGGTTGCTGTCTTTGTCCAGGGCTACGATGCGAGCAATAACTCAGAAGTGCCTGGGACTTTCGGAATATATAGCACAGTGACAATCCCTCCCCTCCACAGCAAGGCCAGCATGCACTCCCTCGTGACTGTAATTGCTATTGGCTTAGGCACTGGAGTCCTCTCCTTCGCCCTCCTCGCCCTCCTCCTCCGTTGGCTCAGAAAGGTCATGGGAAGGAAGAATAATGCATTACAACAGGAAGGAAGTGGGGGCGAGGTGGATGTGGGGCCTGGTGAAGCAGCAGCGGAGGGAGGAGGAGACGGAGTGAGTGTTGGCGGGGAAAGAAGATGAGGAGTGGGGGTGGGAAAAGAAATGGGAAGGAGAAGGGGAGGAGGAAGAGAGGAAGGAGAAGAGGGCGGTGTGGGATCGAATATATTGAGGAACGGAGTGAACGGGAAGAACGAAGGGACAGACTACCTATCCGAAAGTATCCCATCGCAGTCACAAAAATTTGCGCAGGAGGTCATCCTCATCCCTCTTCTCTCTCTTATTCTCCCTCTTCTTCTCTCTCTTCTTCTCTCTCTTCTTCTCCATCTTTTTCTCCCTCTTCTTCTCCCTCTTCTCCCTCTTCCTCCCCCTCTTCCTCTCCTTCCTCTCCTTCTTTTTCTCCGTCTTCTCCTTCTCCTCCCTCTTCTCCTTATTCTTCTCCCTGCTCTTCCCGTTCCTATTCGTCATCGTCCTCCTCCCCCTCCTCCTCCCCCTCCTCCTCTTCTCCCTCTTCTTCCCCTTCTTCGTCATACGGGATTTTCTCATCGACGTCAAACTTCATCCGTTCTCTTTTTTCGGATTACTCGATGATCCCAGATTATCAGTCTAACACATCGTGTTCTCCTTACTCGTCCCCACCTTCGTCCCCACCTTCCCTCTCCTGTGCTCTTCTCCTTACTCTCTCTCCCACTCGCCCTGTGCCTCTGTCGCTGACCTATTTCATTCAAACCTTCACCCGCCTTCTTGTGTCCGTGTTGTTCCCTTTTCTATCATAATGAAGGGAGGCGTTGGAGATGGAGAAAGAGTGAGTGTGACGAGAGAACGAAGAGCAGAAGATGGAGGGCCAGAAGAACGAAGAACGCAGAAGAAATCTAAGAGAAAACACATCGATGGGGGAAGCGGTTCAATCTGTGTGTCTGCGGGGAAGAGAGGAAGAAAGGGGTGGTGAAATAGGTCTTGAGGAAAGGGAGGAACGCATTGGAAAGTACGAGAGGAGGTTCGGGAAAAGAAGAGGCATAAGAAGTGAACTATCCCGAAGACGCTTTGTGGTTCGACCATTTGCTTCCTGAGTTAGTCAGTCCATCAACATGCATCTCCTCTACGCAATATATATTTAGTTTAGAACCTGTGTGTCAGTGCCATTGTTTTATATTTATTGATAAAATAGTCATGTTTCTCCTAAGTGGGTGTTCCGATGTCTATAACAAGAGTATCTGCTCTACTTTCGTCGTCATATTTTCTGTTTCATTCTGTTTGTTCGTCAAATTTGTATTCATTCTATCACTGGGTGTGCATTTATCTCCTTTCTATTGCAATAGCATTTGTAACGCGTGTAGTGTTTCATCAATGTGAGAAGATAGATTTCTCCTGGTTGGGTATTTACTTGCATTATACAGATATAGCAAACTTGTTTTTCCCTTTTTCGTTATTTTTTTCCTCCTAAGCCACCACTAAACAGATAGAATGAAAAAAAAAAACTGCGTGGTTACTGAGGGCTTGCGCATTAAATACAAATTACTTTTTTTATTTCTTGGCTTACCTCTATTTTACAAGTTGTTCGAGTTGCCTTAGCTCACCAGCTGGGGAACTTTGCAAGGGTGAAGTCACCAACAAATCAACAAATAATGCTAAGTTGTAAAAATAACCTACAAGACAAATGCGCATAGATGCATATAGAACTGTATTTATATGTGGAAAGTTCACACGTATATTTCGAATATAATGGTTAGGGAATTAGTTCAAGTCGACATCTCATTTTGAAGAATTATTCCTAAAAATAAATAATTTATATACAATTGGTGGTCATTCGTGAGCTTTTTATTCAATAATACTAGTAGTTCTACACTACATACGAATTTCTACTTCCAATGCCATCAATTCGTGGTTTAAGGAAATGGATGGAACATAACTCCATCGTTCATTCTGACAGTCTTGAGTCTCTGAGAGGAACTACGATTGGTGTTGATGCTATTACTCTTTTCCAGCCTCTCCTCAACCTCGATTCATTTCGTACAGCAGTGGGAAGTTTTAACGTTGACACTATAAAGAAAGAAGTGCATTCTATAGTTGAGACCTTCAAGTCGTATGAAATTACCCCCATTGTTATTTTTTCTGGTTTTCACCGTGGCTCTTCTGCTTCAAGACGTCTTGTATCCTCTGATAATGCTTCATCCGCTAAGTCCCATGCAGGTGAAGAGAATTCAACTCCTGTCGCAAATTCTTCTAGGCCTATTATTACTGAATGGGTCGCTGAGGAGTTCGAAATTAGGAAAGATGCATGGAATCACATTAAAACTGGAAGAGTGTTGGCTGCTAAGAACAAATTTGCAGAAATCAAGTCGTATTACGTTCCATTTGGTTTGCAGAGGTTGTTTGCAGAGGTTTTGGAGGAGTTGGGTGTTCAGGTGATGCGTTCTCCTTACAGAAACCAGGCTCAGCTTGCATGGATGGAGTCTTCCCCCCAGAACTTCACCCACGCGAGCTATGGGCCCATCGACCTCCTTCTCTACAAATCTATGACTCTCATCTTCGACATTTCATTCACAAAGAAAAACTTTTTGTGGTGCAGGTTGGACGAGGTGTTGGAGGCAGCTGAGCTGGATCATAGGGACTTCGTCACTGCGTGTTTTTTGGCCGGGTACGGAGGGTGCACTACTTTCCCCGCTCTTCTAGGCAGGAAGTTCTCCTACTTTTCATTCAACAACGCAATCAAGCTCCTCTCCCAGCACAACAACTCTCTGCAGGAGGTGGTGGATAAGCACTGTTTTGCCGATGCAGCCACTGAGGAGGTCTTCGTTGAGGAGTTCAACAACGCGTACGCCATAGTGGAGAGTACCCCTGTGTTTACTGTTGGAGGAAAGGTCGAAGAGTTTTCGTCGGAGAAGACCCCCTCATCCTCACCAAGAAAGAGAAGAAGGAGCTCAAGAAGGCTGTCTCCCCCTCTGTCTCCTCTGCTGTCAGAGAGAAGGAAGAGGGAACGCACGACATCCTGTACTTCTCTTCGACTCTTGCGCTGCAACCCTATGTGTTAAATACCTCCATAGCGGGGTCTATCGAGGACCTCCTCCCACTCCTGGACTCTTCTGAGCTCCGTTCCCTCGTACTCTCTCTTTCTCCTGCGCGTTCTCGTTACTTCTCCTTGGCGTACCGTGTTTTGTCTGAGAATGGGTTCCCCTCAATACCAAGGGAGCTGAGGACCTCTCGTTGGTTTGATGACGAGTTTCAACCTATGGAAATGATTGCGATAGATGAAAAGGTGTATAACTCATATCAGTTTATCCTACAAAAATATCACCTCACTTTCCCCTACACTCCCTCCGCCTCTTCCTCCTCCTCCCCTCTCTCAGTCTTGAGTTTTCTCGACCTTCTTTCTTCATCGTCGTCCCCTCCGTCGGACTTGACTTCTCTCATCTCTCTCCGCACATCAGCGCTTACCTTGTTCTCTCTGGGCTTCATCGCTGATTCAGGAGAACTCACTCCTTGGGGAAAGGTCCTTCTCAAGGCGAGAGAGGCCATCAGATTATCTGATGCCTCTCTCTTTTCTTCACAAATGAGCGTTTTGGATGAGTCCCTTCTGCTTCTCTCTATCGCTGCCAAGCTGGGCTTTGTGTCCTCGAAGTACCTCTCTCTCATTGAGTTTTCTCTCGATAACACAGAGCACCCCTCTACCTTTGTTGCTGGGATCTCAGCCACCCTCCCTCATGCCTCTGCCATCCGCATCCTCTCCCGAATTGCTTGCTTCCTCCCTGAGGCTACCGCTCCCTCCTCCCTCGATGCCTCCACCTATGACGGTCCTGTCGACCGAGAGCTCGCCTCCTTCTCCCAAGGTGTCTTCAAGATTAGCCAGCTCTGTTTTTTCAACTCTTCCATCTCCATCGCCGACTCCCTCCTCTCCTGGACGAAGTCCTCTTCCCCCTCCCTCCCTGACCGTTTCTCTACCGCAAAGCAGGCCGCCCTCGCGGCTCCCTGGCCCGTGGAAAGGGCAGCTTCGTCCTTCTCCGGGTTCTTTGTTCTCAACGTCCTCCAGGTCGCTTTGGCTGCCCAGACCGTCTCGAAGGATGACTACTCTCTCGATGGAGTTATCTCTTCTGCATCCGAGTCCTTCTCCGCCCTCCACGGCATCAACCACCTCCGCAAGACTCTCCCTGTTTTCTGGGCAGGGGCCAAGGAACTTCTTCTCTTTTCTGCTGAAAACACGGATACTAGAATCAATGCCTCCCAAATCCAGGAGGCGTCTTCTCTCCTCAACGACCTCGGATTCTGATTACACATTGCTCTCTCTCTTATATTTCCCTTTCTTTTCCTTCCCCTCTTTTCTTTCATTGCCTCTTCCTTCTTTTCCTTTGCTCTCTGACTAGTTTTCACCAGATGTTGATGCCCCTATCCCCCACCGCCTTTTTAGTTTAGTTTTTAGTCAAGTATACTGTACTTCGAACCCAAATGAGCTCACTGCTGAGGACTCTTGTGTGTGTTTATTTTCTTGACAAAGCACAAGTTATTAAAAAAAAGTAAAAACACTGATAGCTGTCTTGATTGCAAGAAATGAGAAAAGTCGAGTCATAGCTGTTCAACCGAACAATAATAGTGTAGACAGCTTTGAGAGACACTAAAAAATAGAGCATGAAAATTAAAAAAAAAATGGAAGTGATAAAGATGAAAATACATATTAACAATGTCGCTTTGTGTTGCTCTCATAAAAGCAGAAGAGAAGCACCGCCGTAGGAACGGACAGGTATGACAGCTTCGTATGTAACGCATGCATGTGAGAATGAAGGACCTCCCCCTAGCAACAGCATTATCTAGTGATATAGTTCATAAAGAAAGAGAGGAAAACGCATGACTACAGCACGGTATCAACTTGAACATTCCACTCTTTCGCATGGCTAGCAACCTTTGCTATAACTATTTCTTCCATACTATTTGTCTTCGTTCCCTCCGTATCAGCGCTTCAAAGCTGAGGATGGGCCACGTAGCGCAGTCGTATGCGTCCAGATGGAGTCCATAACCACTTCATAAATCGCTCCTTTTTTTATTGATAAGCCTATTGGAAGAAGAAAAAAACTACCGGTTGAAATGCCGCAGCCTGTGATTTCCTGTGAATTACTCTCCCAAAACCTCAGATGATCATATACCGCCTTGATGGGCAAAAATAAATGAGAAAAAGGCAACTTTCCAAAATCATAAAGCAACTCACGCGCACAGTGCCACACGTGATACACACATATAGACGTACATAACAGTGTGGATAGGCCGGAAGAGATAAGGGCGCATGGTAGCGTGACCTCACAAACTGATTCATTTGGTTGGGGACTTGAGCTAATCAATATGCATACACCAATAAAGCAAGCAAAAGAGCCTGAGAGAAAGGGATGGTTCAAACGAACGCCGAACCACACAACGTATCTATTTTTACTTTTCTTTTGACTGGCATATTTATTTAAAACAAAACATAAAATAAACTGATCCTAAGAACGTCACTACATAATACTCTCCGAAATAACAGAAGAGTGCATATCGCCTTGACTGGCCGGAATAAACAAACAAGAAACAGCCCAAAGAGATAAAAGGTGGCGTTTGCGTGTGTATTGTTTATTCAATAACCGCGACTGTTCAATTGAAAAACTAAAACTGTCCCTACCCTCAATATCAACATAGTTAGAGCAAACATAGAGATACGAGGAGGATTCATCACAGAGCAATACTCTTCCCCAAAGGAGAGTACGGACCGCCTTGGTGAAAGGCGTTTAAATAAAGAAAGTATTACCCAAATTAAATGAGGCTTGAGTGAGGTGCAAGGATATATAGCATCACATGAAATACATACACGTGAGAATCATGACGAAGCAAGGGTAACCGATAGAACGTATGTGAAGCATGTACAGCAATATAATGGGGACTCAACGAGAAGAATGAAGAAGCACATGGCACACCCATACGTATAACGTCAGGGAATGCAGTACGGAACATGAATGTTACTGATCCACGGGTGACTAGCACCACCCGTAATGCGCACAAGAGGAATAAATGAGCACATGAATAAATGAGCACGTGAAATCGTGTTGTTCCGAAAGAATCAAAAGAACAAAGGCAACGAACTAGAGTATGTGAATTAGATTTTATTTCTCAAATTGGGATCTACGCCATTAAATACCCATCCCTAAGTCAAAATGTAAGAAAATTCAAATTGGCTAGCCAAAAGCGTAAAAAAGCCCTATGCGCATGAGTAAAAGATATTAACGGGATGGGGGGAAACGAGAGGGTGGGCGAACGAAGAGAAGGAGATGAACGGTCAAACTACGAACAAAAAGGGCAAGAAAAGAATGTGTTTACTTGGAGGTAGCAAGGAAGGTAGCCTCCTTCTTCTTGACATCGGCGAGGAGGGTCTTCTTGTAGTCCCTGATGTCTCCCTTGAAGGGAGCTACAGTACCCTTGTCGCACACCCAAATGTCCTTGGCGATCTGGGAGATAAGACGGAAGTCATGGGACACGAGGACGACTCCTCCCTCGAAGGCCTTGATGGCCTCGGCAAGAGCGTCGATACACTCGAGGTCCAAGTGGTTAGTAGGCTCATCGAGGAGGAGGAGGTTGGGGTTCTTGATGGCCAGCAAACAGAACACAATACGGGACTTCTGACCGTCGGACATATGTCCGATCTTGGTCTTCTGGAGCTTTCCAGAGATTCCGTAGCGTCCAATGACTCCTCTCCACCCTTCCTCGTCCTTCTTGATCTCGGGGAATTTCTCCTGCACGAACTCTAGGGGGTTCTTATCATTGTCAAGCTCCTCAGTCACGTGCTGGTGGTATCTCCCGATGTTGAGGTGGAGGTGACGACGAATGTCTCCTTCGGTGGGCTGGATCTCTCCAATCATCAGCTTGAGGAGGGTGGACTTTCCAGCTCCGTTGGGTCCGACAATAGCAACACGAGAGTCCTGGTCGACGGCGAGGTTCACCTTCCTGTAGAGGCACTCGCTGATCTTTCCAGAGTAAGCAAATCCGACCTCGTGGAACTGGAGGACGGGAGGGGCCAGACGCTCACAAGGGGCAAAGGTGAAGTTGAAGACAGGGGGGGCTCAACTCTTTCAGTTAATCCATCAGCGTACATCTTGTCGAGGATCTTCTGCTTAGACTTGGCCTGACGCACCAAGTTCGAGTAAGTTCCGGCGGAAGCAATAAATTTCTTGATGTGCTTGATATCGTCCTGTTCCTTCTCGTACTTCTTCATCTGGTTCACCTCGTGCTCCTTCTTGGTCTTCACGTAAGTGTCGTAGTTACCAGTCCAGTACTTCAATCTCTGCTTGTGGTCGAGCTCAATAATGTTGGTACATACTCCGTTCAAGAAGTCCTGAGAGTGGGACACAACAATCAAACACTTGTCGTAGGTGGAGAGGTAGTTCTCGAGCCACACACAGGCCTCAAGGTCCAAGTGGTTAGTGGGCTCGTCGAGGAGGAGGAGGGTAGGACGAACAAACAGAGCCTTGGCGAGGATACACGCATTCTCCATCCTCCAGACATGTCCTTGGTGGCCTTCTTCATCATGGCAGGTCCGAATCCAAGACCGAAGAGGAGCATAGAGGCGTGGGTCTCAGGGTTGACCTCCTCAAGCTTAGAGATGTTGTCGTAGATCTGCTGAAGCTCATCAGCCTCAGGTCCAAGCTCCTCACACACAACCTCAGCCAAAGTCTCAAGACGCTGAATCTCGTCCTTCACCTCATCACAAATCCACTGGATTCCGGTCTTGTCAGTGGGAGGGGCCTCGTTGTCCAACAAGAAAATATCAATGTGGTCAGGGATAGGAACCTCACGGTTGGCAAGAGCCTGGAGGAAAGTAGACTTTCCTGATCCGTTGGCTCCGATCAATCCGTAACGACGTCCAATGGTAACCTCAATAGAAGCATCAGAAACAAGCTCCTGAGACCAGGCAGTCAAAGTGAATCCTCCAATTTTCACGTCACGAGCGTGGGGCTCAGAAACGAGCACTCCAGTGCAAGCACGGTAAATCTCCTTCTCCTTAGCGGGATCAACCTCCTTAATTCCCTTAATTTGTTGCTTCAAAGTAGGTCCCTTCTTCTGAGGGGCGTTTTTCCCTTGGAGTTCTTCTTAGACATTATCAAACTGCAAAAAGCTTACTCTTTCCTTACGATGCTGCTACCAAATAATATATGTTAAAGGAGATAAAAATATCAAGTTCTCGAATTGAGAGAAACGAATAATATATAATAGTACCAACCGGAATATCGAGCTATTTAGATATGATGGCAAATCACTTCAAATATTTAGTGTTTAATCGTATTGTATATTTTTCATTTTGAAAGTGATACGCACAAATTTTATTTTTCAAGAGTAAATGAACTCTTTGTGTCTCTTCCTCTTCCAGCTTTAAAAATAGGCATGAAAAAATCTCATCTGGCGATGATGCCTGCGAATTAAAAATGTGTATAAAGAATTTTTCATGAATTAGCATGTTGCGCAATAATAAATCTAAATAATAATTAAAGTGTGTACTGTGAATTGTATGCTTTCCTGGGTGAATACTCTATTTAAACAATATTTAACTTTCTTTTTTTTTTTCGTCTTGGTGACACATATCTTTAATTTAATACAGCAAAACAAATACGTCAATAAATGTCCAGCTAAAAATTAATTCGCTGACTAGTATCATCAATATATGCATGCTTAATGCACAGTACTCAACGCCAGCCTGGTAAATTGGTAAGGAAAAAACAAGATTCCCATAAAAATGTCACTGCAATATAATACATTGAATATCCTCTTCTAAGACCACACTGTCTTGGCGGGTAAGGAAATGAGATAGAGGCAATTATCCAAAGTGTAAAGGCATCGTATATATCACAACGTCTAATAAATAGTATATGTACAGCGCGTGATAATAGAAAGAAACCAAAAGCGTTCCGGACATTAAAAAAAATAAAAAAATAAAAAATAAAAAGTTAAAAAAAAAACAGCGAACTTGCAAATAACAGCAAAGCAAATCGAGTTCTGCGCAATGTGTCTTGCATGAATCTATTTAGCATAT
Organism: Drosophila quasianomalipes; assembly: GCA_035043665.1. Classification (NCBI taxonomy): domain Eukaryota; kingdom Metazoa; phylum Arthropoda; class Insecta; order Diptera; family Drosophilidae; genus Drosophila; species Drosophila quasianomalipes. The sequence goes on from JAWNMU010000470.1 coordinate 13,885, forward strand.
TACACGCGAATATGACTGGATGTATGTATAAATTCTCTTTTTTTATTTAGTTCGTCGAAACTATTGCAATAAATAAACAGTGTGCAGTGCGATTGGTGACAAACCGTTGTGAAAAACTAAAGACACGGGATGGACATGAAGGATTACGATATGACCGTTATCAGGGATAATTTAGCACGTATTGATAGTACAGTAGAATCACGAGTGTGTCTTCTGCTTCTTGGGTTGGTTCCTGACGTCGCTACTAGAGAGGTCAACGATGTTGTCCTTCCACTTGTTTCTTCTCTGTTCACTTCGGTTCTGTTTCTCTTTCCATTGCTGTTCTTCCACTTGTTGTCCCCATGTTCGCTCTTCTCCCTCTTTTTCCTTCTTCTCCTTTTTCTCCTTCTTCTCCTTTTTGTCCTTCCTGTCCTCCTTCTCACTCTGGCTAGCATCAATTGAGATTCTTGTCCTTTCCTCCTTGAACTCTCCCGTGCCGGGTTCGACGTCAAACGAAACACTCTTCTCCTTCTTTTCCTTCTTCTCTTTTTTTTCCTTCTTGTCCTTTTTCTCCCTCTTCTCCTCTTTCTCTTCCTTCACCTTCTGTCCTCCCTCTCCAAACCTTCCTTCGGCATTGTCATCGTCCCCGTCGAATTGCATCTTATCGAAATACTTCTGCTTGGCTCCCTTCTTCTGTTCCCACCACGTCCTGTTGTCATCCTTGTCCTTTCTGTAAGGCGCGAGCTTCTTGATGGAGACCTTGCTGTTGAGTTCCTTGTCAGGAAGAGAGAGAATATCCTCAATTGAAATACCGTAGTCTGCGGATGGGACCTCCACGTAGTTGAACCTCGTTCCCGCGTGCACATCTTCCTTGTCAAGGTTGAATAACTTGTCTATTTCTGACTTTAGCATTCCCGCAGTTCCAGCAGTACGAGCAATGGCCTTGCGGAGCTTCTGCTGAGCCTTTCCCTCCTTCTTTGCGTTGTCCTTATCCTCTCCCTCTGCTTCTCCGTCGCCTCCTCAGCCTCAGCCTCAGCCTCAGCCTCAGCCTCAGCCTCAGCCTCAGCCTCAGCAGCAGCAGCAGCAGCAGCAGCAGCAGACTCTTCTTGGATGACGTGGTTGATAGTGGTCCCTATGTCTAGTTCAGGCTTGGCGTAGATGGCCTCCTCTTCGTCATCCATGTCTCCGATATCATTGTAGAAGTCGTCGTTAAAAACCTCTTTCATCTTCTTGTCGTACGCGTCGGGATCAAAATCCCCCTCCAGATCCTTGAGAGAGAAAGGGAGAAGGGAAAGCTCCTTGTTCAAGTCCAGAGCGTCTTCATCGTCGTCTTCGTACCATTCCTCGTCATCCCCTCCCCTCTGCTTCTCCCTCCTCGCCAACTCCTTCGCCTTCTTCCCCTTGGTTTTCTTCACATTAATTCCAGCGACCTCAGCGATGGTCTTGAGCTTCTCAAGGATCGCAGCTTTCTGAATATTTTTCAGTCTCTTCAATTCCTCCGCCTTCTTCTTCTTCTCCTCAGCCAACCTTTCCTTCTTCGCCTCCCTTTGCCTCTTCCTCTTCGAGTCAGTCTCTCTCACAGAGTTCTCGATCATGTGAGCGCGTGGGTAGGACATTATATCGGTGGCACCCTCCTCCTCGAATCGGAAATTATACGCTGTCTCAAAGGCATCCTCCTTCTCCAACTCCTCTTCCTCCTCGTCGATGTCGAGGTTCTCTCCCTCTCTCACAGCCCTACTCCTCGTGTTTCCTAGGACCTGCTTCATGGATGGCACCGAATCCCCCTCTCCTCTCCCTCTCCCTCGGAGTCGTCCTCCCTTTCACCTGCAGTGGGATCCTTCCACCACTGATTAAGCAAATAGTCCCTCAGGAACGCTGACCCATCGTCCACCTTCCTGTCTTTACTATAGCTAAAGCCATCCTCCTTAAGTAGTTTCTTCAGCTCTTCCTTGGACTTCTCCTCCCTCTTCGTGTCCTTCTTTTCCTTCTTAACGAGTAGGTTCGCTCCGTCCCAGCCGCCCTGTACATCATCCTCACGCGCCACGTTGAGATCATCAGACGGGTCGTAAACAACCTTAGAAGACCCAAACAAGTCATCGTCATCATCATCATCGCCCGCTTTCTCAACTGCCTCTTCGATGGACATGGCGCCATGTCTCTTCTTTGCGATCGCCTCCTCTCTTTCTTTGAAAGCAATGTCAGCCTCACTTTCCTTCAGACTTTCCATGAACGCCCTCTTCAGCTCCTCCTGCTCCTCCTTGTGCGTGAGGAACCCCTTCTCTTTCAGCTTGGAGTAGCTCACATACCCATCGTTTCCCTCTTCTATTTCATCGCCATCCACATCCCCATCCATTGCCTGCTTCACCAAAACCTGTCCCAGGGTCATCTTCTCCCCCTTCTCCTTTTTCTTCCTGTCCCCTCCCTCCTCCTCCTCCTCCTTTCTTCGAGAAGAGTCTCGACTCCCTCCTCATATATCTTGGGGTCTCTGGCCCTGATCTTGACTAGAGCATTCAAGAACTCAGAGTCAATTTGATTAGCGAGAGTCTCTTCGTCATCGGACTCGTAGTCCTCGTCGTCTTCGTCGTACTCTGACTCTTCATCCTCCCTCAAAGCTTTCTTCAAAGACTCCATCATTCTCATGTTGTCTGTTCACATAAAAGCAATGTGCGCAAGAAAAACGTGTATATGCAGAAAAGTAAAGTAAATGTTAGATGAAAGTTTGTTTGGTAAGGAAAATTGATAACGAAGGACTTAGCTCGGCAGCCATCAGCGCCGCATCTCCTATCTCGATCGTACGTGTGAAAAGACATTTCAAAGCAGTATGGAATGAAGTTGGGCAGATAAAGACGAACAGTATGCGTGAAGGGTGCGTACCCTTGTTGAGAGCGGTCTGCTCCTTCATCTTCTTGTACTTCAACTCGTAATCTTTGTTGATGGTGAGCGAGCTTTCGTCCTGCGCCGCTCTCTTCGTCAGAAAAAACCATTTGTCTCTTCTCAGGAACGATAAGTCCTTTCTCAGAGTAAGATTCTGTAGTGATGATGTTGCTCTCCTCCTCAGATTCGCTGGGTTGAGAAACGGTGATCACTTTGGCAGGAATCTCTGCGTCTTCTGCCGCCAAAGAAGCACGCTTCGACTTCGATTTTTTTCCCATCTTCATGTTTGGGTGCATTGGAAAGAAACAAAAATAATTTGGAAAGCAATGATTAGACGGATACAACTGAGGAAAATATCAAATAGACAAAGCAAAGCAGATAGAACAAGCAAAGGAGATAGAAAAATCAAAGGAAATAGAAAAGCAAAAGATAAAAAATGCACCTGAACTAATGCATAGATAGAAATATGTTGAGTTTTCTTTCATAAGATTGTATTAGAAAGTGGAATGAATCCAAGGCTGAGCGCAAATACACATAAACGTAGCGATTGTTAAAGAGTTAATACTAGAAGATAGCATAGGGAAAAGTAATGAGTAAGCAAAGGTCATGCATCTTTATAACCCCAGATATTTATATTTCAAATTTTGTCTAGTAAGGTCAAGAAAATCTCTACGCCACAAAAAATTGTTTACGAATAAAAGTAAAGAACTGATAATACCAAATAATACCATATAATGGAAGTATTAGGAATGTTAAATATGAAGACTGTCCGGTCATATAATATTGAGGTTAGACGTTGTCCTTGTCATGTATGCATTCATTACTTCATTTCAAATCAAATTGAGAATAAATAAGAACGCTGGAAGTGCCAACATATGTTGAAGATACAATCTACATGTTCTCCTTTATTATTGTTCGACTGGGCGCAGTTTGAGTAAATGTGGTGAATTTTGTTGCATTTGGGACAAGAAAGTTGGGCCGCCCAATGTGCATTAAACATATAATATTGAACAACTGATCGTGTATCTGATATTTTGGGCAAAGAAGCCTCCAAAAGGAAATGATTTTTTTGTTCGCACCTTATCTGTGTTATCATTGCTTTTGTGCACAAGCAGTTGTGCTGAACGATTGAAATTGACGGGAAAATGTGTGAGGCCTTAGAAAGCACGAAATGGCCATGTTTTTCTACTTCAGTTTACTATATTTGTTATTTTTCTTTACTAAGGATGTAGTGCAATCAGATCATTGTTGTCTCGCGCCTTCTCTCTTAATGGGAATTGCAGATACTTCAATCGCACGTTGGGTAGCTTCAGTAAGTGGCCTTGAAGTAGTATATCAAACCCAACTGTTTTAATATATTGTTGTTTGTATTTTTGCGCGGAATAGATGCCTTTTACGAGTGGGAGTAAAACCTCCAATGGATCGGAGTCCTCTGGGGAAGCAGTTTTAGAAAGGGTGGGGTTTCGCTTAGGCATGCGCATGTCTCAGCTGCAACTATATCGGCTGTAATTAGAAAAACAATGAACCCTGGGTTGATATTTCCTTCTTCGACATTGTCTGGGACAAAGAGTTGGGTCAGTGGTCAGGTAGGAAGAGAGTATTAACGTCTTAACGAGTTATTTTCTTTGCAGGATGTAATATGTTTCCTACATCCCAGTTTGTCACGTAGTTCATTGACTGTATTTGAAACGTCTGTATTGTGTTTATGTCGAAGTTGGTTGATAGTAAATATTGTTCGTATATTTGTCGTTTCCTGGTTGCTCTTCATCCTCCTAACACCGCTCTTTTCTTCTTCTCTTCGCATATGTGTGGTATTTGTGTATGCGTGCATACATTTAGGTACTGACATCAACTGGGCTTCCACAGTTAGACTCAGTGTTCGGTGGTGGTATTGCTCTTGGTTCGCTCGTGTCTATGAGGACTGATCACTTGAGCGGGCTATCGGACTTCTTCACCCGCCCATTCGTTCGAGAGGGTATTGTGTACAATCAAAGAATCATCTACATCACCACCAAGACCCCTGCTGGTAAGTGGTCTGCAATGTATCTTGGGGGAGTGGGAGGGAGGCTAGTGGAGGAGATAAGTAGGAAGAGGGGTGTGAGAAGAGGAGGGAAGGAGGGGAGAGGAGAGGGGGAAGGAAAGGATAGTTAGGTTGGATGGGGAAGGAGAACGAGGAAAGGGGGCTGGAAGCAGGGCAACAGGAGAATGAGAGCACGGGTAATAGGAAGGAGGGAGAAAGCGTATCAGGGGGGTACTGTATGTACGTTAACAAGTTTTCTCCACTTTCGGTTTTTAATTCTCTCCCACTTGTGTGTTTTTTCTTTTATTTACTTTTTCTTTTCATTTTTTTTTCTTTTTCTTTTTTCTTTTTTTTTCTTTTTTCTTTTTTTCTTTTTTTTTCGTTTTTCGTTTCCTTCCTTGCGTGCGCTGTCTTCCTTTCTTTCCCCACTTGTTTTTTGTTATTTCTCGCTCTCTTCGCAGAGATCTTATTGTGGAAATCCCAGTTCCTCTCAGCAGCAAGGAAGGCAGAGGCGACGAAACAGAAGGAGCTCAGAATGATGGCACAGAGGAGGAAGGCGAGGGAGAGAGGTTGGTGGCTTAACAGGGGGAGGAATAATCGAGGAGGAAGAGGAGGAAGAGGAAGAGGAAGAAGACGACGTTGGGATCGAAGATGAGTTGGATTCGAGAGAAGAGGCTATCGAGATGTTGAAGGAAAAGGAGGACGCGGACGATGCAAAGAAGTCTCTAAAAGTCGCTTGGAGGTACAACAACTACTCGAGGGCTCTCGACGCCACTAATAATCTAGCAGGCACATCTTCCTCCTCCACTCCCCGGTCGACCATCTCTTCTGCAGACTTTGCCTCCCTTGCCACGGGGATCCAGAACCTGGACATTGAAGTGATCTACGTGAACAGGCACTATGAACCCCCCATCCCCCTCTCTCCCATGGACATAGAAACCTCCTCCAAACTTTTCTTCCACCTGTCGTCGATTGCTTCCTCCTCGCCGATCTTCTCCCGCAAAACAACTCGTACTCTCACCAGAAGGTCTCCAGGATTCTTGTCGACCCTCTCACCCCCTCGTCTCTCCCCCTGTTCGTGTAAGTCTCTCGAAACCCATGTGTCAAACCTCCTTCTGCTTGCATGTTACTCTCTTTTGTGTTTGCTTCTCTCTCTTTTGTGTTTGTTTTTCTCTCTTTGTGTTTGTTTCTCTCTTTTGTGTTTGTTTCTCTCTCCTTCTCTCTTTCTCTCTCTTGTTTTCTCTTTCTCTCTCTTGTTTTCTCTTTCTCTCTCTTTTACTCTCTTATTCTCAATCTCTCTTTTTCTCAAATTTCTGATTCGAAGATGACGTTTTCCTCTGTTCACATGATCCTTCTCATTCATTTATGCTAACTCCTCTTTTTTTTATTGCACGTCCTTTTCTCCCTTACCCCCTCCCTTCACTTAAGTGTGGTTTTGAGTTCTCTTGTGCATTCAAATGGTTCGTCGATAAGCTTCGTCACGTATGCAACAGCTCTTCCGTCGTAGCTTATTTGTGTGTTCCTCCACACGCTCTGTCCTCCTCCCTCATTAATCACGTAGATACAGTCTCTGACTCTGTATTTTCCATCAAGGTCTGTTTCAAGCACTATCTCGTCCTTTCTCTCTCCCCTCATACATGCTCCCGCTCTCTACTGCTCACATTTCTTCAGCGTTTGCCTACCCCATTTTCCTCTCTCTCTCGAAGCTTTCCTCTTTCCGTAAGGACGGGGGAAGGGTGGGGAAGGGGTGGCGATCTGAGAGTATTTTACCTTGTGTGTATGTCAATGTTATGTTTATGTCTATCTGTCTGTGGTGGAAGCATCGCGTAATGCCCTTTTTCTTGTTTTTCTTACTTTTATTTTTCTTCTTCTTTCTCCCTTTTCTTCTCCCGGGCCTCGTCCTTTTCCTGTCTAAAATATCCTATTGTGCGTACACACCTCGTATATCATTTCGACTAAATACTTACATTGTTTGTCACCCTCCGATTCCCTCCCTGGGTTAACTCCTCCCCTTTTTGCTCTTTCTATTTCCCGTTCGCCTCTCCCCTTTGCCTACTATCATTCTGACTTGCGCGTGTGTTTCCGATGTCCAGTCATTCGAAGATGACTCTAGCACCAGAGGAACTTTGAGTAGTTTCGGCGACTTTGACGGCATACTGACTGTAAGCCATTCACTAATGCTTCTGTTCTCAATGCTCTTTTTCCCTCTCACTGGCATGTGTGTTGTGTTGTGCATACAGCATGGTTGCGCATGTGCGTTATCTCTGTATCTTTGTGTGTATGTTTTTATTTCTGTATGTGTATGTTTTATGTTTAACGTTTTGATGCGTATGAATATAATATATGCGTGCGTGGTGCAACTATGTTGTCTATTGTTCGGTTATTTGTGCATGATATGCTAGTTGCTCAAGTTATCCAAGAGGAACTGTCTCCGTATCACTTACTCACCGATTGAAACGCAGCAGCTCTTGTTCAAGCACACGAGAAAAGGACTGGACATCCAGAGGATGTACCTGGGTCCCGAAGAAAGTAGGACTACAGACAAAGAATTATCTCTCGCCGGCACCACCTCTTGCTCTTCCCACCATGGAACAACAATTCCCAAGAATGGAGGCAAGCAAGTAAAGCAAGACAGTTCGAATCACTCCGTCAAAGATATGTTTTAATTCGTCCATATGTTTTTATTTTTCACCGTCATGCTCCAATTCTTTTCAATTTCAATAAAAAAAAATTGGCTGACTTGAATCACGGTTAAGGTTGAACCAAACAAGAAAATTAGAACCACGTTGACAGGACAGTTACAAGTTGTTTTTATCATTCTGGACGCACAGCTTTATGTGTTAATGTGTCTTTACTTTTGGAGGTGCCAAGCACGTGCAAGTGAATAGATGCGTTGTGTCGTCCAGTGGATTCAATTTATCACGCAGGATCTGTACGTATTCGTAACCAACGACTCTAATATTCCGAGCGACATTTGTGAGATATAGAAATAGGGTGGGAAATAAACGCGGAGGGATTTAAGACAACGAAAATATGGAAATCCTAATATCGTTTTACTAATGAGTGATGAGGTTGCTTCATAAATAATATCTAATACAAATAGATACCGAATACAACCACAGAGCAGAACAAAGTATCGTTAGAGTAAAATGTCTGCATCATGTTATCTGTCGAAGGGTCCCACAAGCACCGGGTCCCCATTCGTACGCCTGCTCCCTGGTTCTCCCCTATCACAACCTGCACCATAAATTTATATCTGGGAATGTTCAAGTCTGCTCAACAATGAACAATTAAAAGGAAGGAACAGATTTACTGGCTGTTAAACCAACGAAGAAATAACAGTCTGAAATGATAGGGAAGGGAAATCGTGTGCGTCAAATAATACAACCTGAGATGAAGTGTGAAGTTTTTAAACATAAATACCTTTCAAATGTACACGAATTTCAGAAGCAATGTTGGTAGCTGTGGCAGTCGAGTCTGCACTGTAAGCGGTACTGTCCAAGCGTTGCTTTAGTAGCTTGTCAACAAACTCTTTTACTGGCTCTGGTTTAAATCTTTTCGTAGTAGTAGTCGTAGTAGTTAGCAGTTGTAGTGGTAACAGTAGTAGTGGTGGTAGTAGGTAGTAGAGTAGGAGAGGGAGGAGAAGGGTATGGAGGACGAGAAAGAGGAGGAGGAGGAATAGGAGGAGGAAGAGAAGGAGGAGGAGGAGGAGGAGGAGGAGGAGGAGGAGGAGTAAAAACAAATGTATGTTAGTACATAAAAGCTAGGTATGAAGATAAACGAAATTATGCGAGAAGATCAAGGTAGACACGTCCGTCGAACTTACTTATTTTCCAGAGAAGGTCCAATAATGTATCTTTCTTCTTCAGACGATTGAAGCGTGTTCATGTGGTATATAATTCAGCTCGTGACAAATACAGAATGAACTACTGAAAAGTTAGTAAGTGCTATGGTTCCCCTAAATTTGTCTGTTACCCTCAATCTTCTCTTTTTGAGTGGTACATTCTTTCATATTTCTTTTCCTGGGTGTTGTGATTGTCTCACTCAGCACTATACCTTATTTGTCAAGGATTGGTTCACAAAGTACTGAAACATTCTATTCCTAGTATTGTTTTATACAGTGTAATTCAAGAAACTCGCACGTTTTGTCGTTAAGAGCAAAAATAAGTACGGTATTCCTCAATGGGACTACTCAAGATTTTGAAAAAGAACAAAATGAAGTCAAAGGAGATGAGGATATTGATGTTAGGCTTGGATAATGCGGGAAAAACAACGATTTTAAAGAAGTTCAATGGTGAGGATATTACGACGATTTCTCCTACCCTCGGTTTCAATATCAAAACGTTAGAGTATCCTCCTTACTCGTTGAACGTCTGGGATGTTGGAGGGCAAACTACAATCAGATCGTACTGGAAGAACTACTTTGAAAAGACTGACGGTCTGGTTTGGGTTGTAGATAGTGCAGATACTCGCCGACTTCTCCAATGCAAGGAAGAGTTGCATAACTTACTGACGCAGGAGAGACTGGCAGGCGCTTCCCTCCTCATTTTCGCCAACAAACAAGACCTTCCTGGAGCGCTTAACGTAGAAGAACTAGCAAACATATTAGGGCTAAAAGACATTTCTGAGGACAGGCACTGGAAGATCGTAACATGTAGTGCGGTCACTGGTGATGGGTTGCTTGATGGGATTAGCTTCATTGTCAACGACATCGCATCCAGAATCTTCATGTTAGAGTAGTCGATGCTATACGCAATAGGAAGTCAGTACATGTGTGGGCGGTAATCTGTGTGGGACCAGTTTGTGTGTCCGTAATGTGAATTGAAAATTGAGTAGTCGTATAGTAAGCTTCAGTGTTGTGTTTGGTTGCAGTTTTTTTTGTTTTTTTTTTGTTATCCTAGCGGGTCCGCCCTCCCCCTCCCGTTGTCAGTCCAGACACCCTCGTTGTCTCTGAAGAACTCAATACTATATCCTTCATGTTTTGTCTTCTATGGCTACTACACTTAATCGTCTCTTTGTCTAAGCGACCATACCGAACTCATTGTCTGTATGTGTTTGCCATGCACACGCTTACATCTCTGTAAATTCAATAAACTTAAAACCCGAACAAGTGTGTGCGTAGTCTGTAAACAGAAATGCAAAGAAGCTCCTATGTGAGCCAACCGCAAAGATACAGAAGAGATATTCCCAGGAAACAAAGAAGTGCAAGCTAAGCACACGAAATCGTAAACGCAAACAGGTAATACAAGATTTTTGTTTATTCTAAAAATTGACAGGAAGCCTACGTCGAATTTTAAAAAAAAATAACTTAGACGTATCCGATGGCGTTAGCAGCCTCAGTGGCGTCGAAGTCAGCAGAGAGGCGGAGGTAAGCCTTCTTCTTTCCGTCGGGTCTGCAAATTCAAACACCAGAGAAAATGAATTAAAAACAATACGAACACGGATGAAATTATGCATCCAACGTAGTCATCGTTGATGTTGAAATCACGAAGACAAGGGCGAAGAAATTATATTGTGTGCAGCCAGTCATAATAGTAACCACGGATTCGTTAGAAATATGAACGTGTACAGAGAAAAGTATAGCAATGCTCTACAGAATGAAAACCAAACGAAGGGCAAAATCACAAACACATCTGAAAAAGTAGCTACCTGATGAGGGTGTTGACCTTGATCACGGAAACCTTGAAGAGCTGCTCGGCAGCAAGCTTGATCTGGTGCTTGTTGGCACGAGAGTCAACAATGAAGGTGAGGGTGTTGTCCTTCTCGATGAGAGCAAGGGCAGTCTCCGAGGTGATGGGGTTCTTGATGACAGCGTGCTTAACAAGAGACTTCTTGGAGGGGATGGCAGAGCGGGGGTACTTAGGGGACTTAGCGAGACGGAGAGTGTGGGGTCTGCGGAAGTGAACAGAGGTGCGGATCTTGCGAGCGGAAGTCTGAGTTCCCTTCTGGGTGGCCTTGGCAGCCTGGGTAGCCTTGACAACGGCGGTCTTCTTGTCGGCTAAACAAAAAAGCAGATATGGAATCAAATATACGAAAAAATATATTCATGCATGTTAGGCCATGAAGTGTTCTCGCGTTCGCGATGAGTTTGTTTGCTGTCGTCTCTGCAACGAAATAGAGAATTGCGCTGTATATTTTTTGAATCTCTGTTTACTTACATTTAGCCATCTGTAAGAGAGTTAGAAGTAATTTAGAAAGAGTAACACGTGGATAACATATGCATATCGCGTTAGTAAGTGTCATGAAGAATAATTAAACAGCTTTGTATCAATATACCGCTTTTGCAAAACCTTCACTATCATTTTGTCAAATAAATATCTTTACGTACAACTTTTGTTCATATTTCATATTGTATATAAATTACATAAGAAATCAATTGAGCTTGAAGCACCATGTTTTCTCATATGTAAATCGTTTCACCGATGCTGTATATTTTACTATTGATACAGTTGAAAACATTTTGTATACTACTATTAGTTCAAAAAAAATTGGTAAAATGTGTCTGATGTCGATACAAATTTGATTCATTCGTATTTCCGTCGTTCTCAACTTGATTGGATGTAGCTTACTCAATCACACTGAATCACTTAAAATGGTGTTATATTAGTAATCCACGTGTATAGTGTGTATATAACTTAAGCTTACTTGAATAACAGAAAAACATTAAATGTACATGTGGCATTCGAAGAACATGGAATTTAGACAATTAATAATTAAATAGCGCCTTACATATAGCGTTTCTCTCGCCAACCTACATGACAAAAGCACTACAACCAGCAGGAGTTGAACGCATCAGTAATTGGCATCAACATAAATTATTGAAAATGCAAACGGATTATATTTTGGTACGCTGCATTTTGCAAACTGGTATTAACGTCATGAGATTAATGTCAGAAATAATTGTTCAATGCTGTATAACGCTTCTCAGATATACAAATTTCAAACAAATTCCTTCCGTTTCCAGGCCTAGAAATTAAATAGACATTCTCCTAATTGATAGAGTATGAATGCACCCGCTTATCATAACCCAGATGTTGATACACGTGAATGTTCTGATAAAATGAGAAAACATTTACTTTTGGAAGTGTAAATGTAACGAGGGTTTGACACTCTTGTGCAGAAGCGTGTTGAGTTGAGATATGTGGATGTAGAAAAACAATACTAAGCTGCAGTTTAACCCACAGGCATATAAGACTATTAGAGAGGAAATATGAATTTGTTGAACTGAAGTGTATCACTACGGTTCTGGGGATTTAAGGTGGCGTGAAGAGAGAAGAAGGGCAGTAGTAAAAATTGAATGATATAGGAAAGTCGGTAGGATGCTGGGTTGCATGTTGTACAACGAATAGGGCATTTCATTTCATTTTTTTTCCTTTATTTGTATACTGTCGTAAGTAATGTATCTGAAGGGTACTGCGAGTATGTACGATGTAGTATGAAATAGTGTTGCGGAAGCGTGCGTTTTTTTCATACATAGTCAACTGGGGATGAACACGGCAATGTGGCCAAGACTCTCAATAGGATTACTTGTACTGAATTTGGCAGCTTGAGGCTAAATCATTAACCTAATTGATTTAACAGTCGGCCGGTTTCATCATATTCAAAATATCTAAAAAAAAAATGGAGTGAGATGGTCAGGCGGAAGGTGCAGCAGTGGTATTGCGAATAAAATACAAATAATCGTACAAAAATATGCGTTAATTACGAAACTAAATGGCATGCATACGGCTATTTTTTATTTGCACATAGTAAAGTTTCATAATTTTTTCGGCGTAATGTACACACAGATAGTATATACATCATCATAGAAAATACATGTGATTTACTGAATGAACGAAGTTCGTGTTCTCCTAACAGAAATAACAGCGATTCAGTAGATACGAAGCAAACATTACCTATCTTTCCATAACTTGAAGCTAATCAAAAACACATTATTTCATCGAGTACTTTTAAATGCGCAAGATCTTATCCGACTATTGGAGCATCTACAGGATAGAAACAATCACCATGAATACACTACATATAACTATTTGCACACTATCAATCGAAATATAGATTATGTCTATTTTATTAAGTCCAATTGTGAAGTAATTTTATGATGTACTCTGTCACATAAAGAGAATAAAACATATATACAGCAAATTTTAGCATTTCCTCACCAGAAACTTGAAATATCTCTCGCATTTAGAGAAGATTTTTTTAACTCCGGAAAAACAATGAGTTGCTTTGCCCGTCTATCTGTCCATTCAAGATTGAATACTTTACTGAGAATGTCTGCTAGCGACTTTGTCTACATCGGTGAGAACGCCGCCATCTACAAGGATGAGTTGATTGCCACTGCCGTAAGTTTGCGTATTTATGTTCAATTCGTTTGTCCCAGTGCCTAACCCGTCGTCTCCGCACTTTCTAACATAATCTCTAATTGTCTCATTATTTCTGCATTACAGAACAAGATCTGCACTCCTGGAACTGGAATCCTCGCTGCTGATGAGTCCACTGGAACCATTGGAAAGCGTTTCGCTGACATCAACGTTGAGAACACTCACGAGAACAGAATCGCTTACCGTAGACTTCTCTTCACTACTCCTGGTAAGATGATCGATAAGAACATATCTCACACGTTCTTGTTCCTTATGTCATGAAACTTGCGTGCACACTTTTAGATCTTCATTGTCTATTAGGATCTCTATGGTTTGTTTTCGTTTCACGGAGATTTGTGTTTTTGTATCTTTTCTGTGCCCTGTCGAGAAATGTCAACTAACTAATATACATGTTGTTTCTGACTCTTTTAGGACTTGAGAAGCACATCTCCGGAGTGATCCTTTACGAGGAGACCCTCAACGACATTGACCCCACCACCAACGAGCGTTTGGTCAAGCCCCTTTTGGACAAGGACATTGTTCTTGGAATCAAGACCGACCAGGGAACCAAGCCCATCCCCTTCACCGACGACGAGACCTACACCCAGGGACTTACCGACCTCGACGCCCGCTGCAAGGCCTACTACAAGGCTGGAGCCCGCTTCTGCAAGTGGCGTGCTGTCCTCCGTATCTCTCGTCACACTCCCTCTCAGACCTCCATCACCGAGAACGCTTTCACTCTTGCTAAGTACGCTGCTATCTCCCAGGCTAATGGACTCGTCCCCATCGTCGAGCCCGAGATCTTGATGGACGGAGACCACCCCATCGAGGTCTGCCAGTACTGGACTGAGAAGGTTGTCGCTGCCTGCTACAAGGCCTTGAACGACCAGCACGTTATCCTCGAGGGAACCCTCCTCAAGCCTAACATGGTTGCTCCTGGAGCTTCTTGCCCCGTGCGCAACACCCCCGAGGAGGTCGCCAAGGCTACCCTCACTGCTCTCCAGCGCACTGTTCCTCCCGCCATGCCTGGAGTGAACTTCCTCTCTGGAGGACAGTCTGAGGAGGACGCCACTGTCCACCTCAACATTCTCAACCAGCTCGCTGGAAAGAAGCCCTGGAACCTCTCTTTCTCCTACGGACGTGCCCTCCAGAAGACTGTCCTCGAAGGTCTGGGCCGGAAAGGCTGAGAACCTTGAGGCTGCCCAGAAGGCTCTTCTTACTCGTTCTGCTGCCAACGGAGCTGCTAACCTCGGAGACCTACGCGGGTGAGGCTGCCAGCGAGGAGGCTTCCCAGTCCCTTTACGTTGCCAACTACAAGTACTAAGATTCTAGTCTTGTTTGTACATTTCTTCCTCGCTTATATGTTGCATGTCTGATTTGCGTGATTGGTTTGCGTGACTTTTAATGTTTTCTATGAATTCATCTTTGTCATCATCTTCTCTGCTTCAAGTAACTTAATAAACTACATTTTTACATAAATATGGGTCCGCACCTCTATTGTTTTGGTAAAATATTGCACGGTGGCGTTCTGAAAGGCAATTTATACTCGCGTTTATCCGTCAAGGCTGCTCATACTCTTGGATTTTTGCTCGTGTTCAGTTTTTTCAGGTTGGCACTCTTTAGTGCCTTCCGTCATATGCCAGCGGAGATTCGGGCCTACTTCCTGTCTGTGTGTATGCGGGTACCGGTGTGGAACAGGTGGATGAAGGAAGAGGGGGAGTGGTGGCAAACACAGATCCGAACTAGATATTTGCATTTGAAGAAGAAGTACGTGACGAGGGAGGATATTCCGGAATTGGTCCAGGGCGGATGGTTCTGGGCTATGATCCGAAGAATTCCGGGAGAGCTGATGAAGGAGAAGAAGGCGCGAGTGAAGGAGCAGTGCTTTTTCTTTCTCAAATTGTTGATCGCGAAGGAAAACTCCAAGTTCACTTCTTTGGCCAAGTGGTGTTCACTGGGTGTTCCCTCTGGATACCAGTGGCTGAAGAAGTATGAATCTATGTTTCCTGGAGACTGTAAGATATTCCCGAATTTGTTGTGGATCAGTACTGGGTGCAGGGGTGTTCTGAGGAGAATCAAGATAGTGACATTCTCATCCATCGATGCCAGCAAGTGCATCTACTGCGAGTCGGAGATGATTCCTGACGAGTGGATCCACGTGGTGTGCGAGTGTTTGCTATCCCCCTTTCAGAATATCCCCATCGCATCTCGGAGATCCCTCACCTCGGGACGTCTCACAGTGCTCATGGAGGTTGAGACTCTTAAGCTGGCTCGTGCGGCTAACGTCCATCTCCAACGTGTACGGACAATTTGTAAAGAAAAACGTGTGAGGAGGGCTACCGGGTTGGTGATTGGCGAGAGTGGAGACAACGACGGTGGAGATGGCGGTGGTGGCTTCGGCAATGGTGTCTTCGGCGAGGTTGCCTTGGGTGGTGCTTCGAGACCTGGGATAGATCAGGTTAGTTCTGAGGAGGCATTGGGGGTTTCCTCCCTGAATGTATTTGCCCAGGAGAGGAACTCGTTATCTTTTCTTCCAGCCCCTGATGCTCCTCGATTGGTGCAGAGGGAGGAGTCAGTCTGCGAGACCTCATCCATGTTGCATGGTTGTCCCATAGTAGAAGAGGTGGGGGATGACTGTATCGCAGAGGCGCCTCTCTCTGTGCCTTCTATCCAATTGGCTGATGAGCATCCTCTTATGGAACTGGACGGTGTGGGAGTGGAGAGTGAGGTGGTGGTGAGAGAAGGTCTTGCTGAGGGAGATGAGCGTTCGACGGATAGAGTGCGATACCGAATTCCAAGGAAAAAACGGTCGAGTAGAGAAGTAGAGAGGGAGGAGAGAGAGAAGTGAAGCGGAGACGTGACTCATAGAGCATTGTTTTGTTTGTTTGTTTCATTTGATATGTTTTGTTTGTTCGTTTGCACCTTTGATTTGTCCTGTGAGAGTTTTTTATTTTTTGCGTTAATGTTTTGCTTGCCTGTGTACCTGCGTGCCTCTCATAGTTGCATCCTTTTTCTTCTAGCCTACTTTTGTTGTATATGCTTAATTTGTGTATGTTTGTTTGCTTTGGAGGTTTTCCTCCCTATCTTTCCAACCAAAGGATGGGTTCGTCTATGCATTTGTAATGCCCACCTGCGTATCTTTAATTCTCCTTCACGACTGCTCTTTATATTTTTGGGAAACTTTACTCTAACGTTCATATGTGTCCCCATGTTCTATGTTTTGGATATGCACGTATGTTATGTTATATGTGTGTTTGTTTGTTTGTTTGCTTGCTTGTTTGTTTGTTTGTTTGCTTGTTTGTTTGTTTGCTTGTTTGTTTGTTTGATTGATTGTTCGTTCGTTTGCTTGCTCGCTTGTGTGTTCGCTTGTTTGATTGCTTGCTGGTTACGTTGATCCTCATCTTTTCCCAACTTATATTTGATGTTTATCGTGTTTGATTTGTTATTGACTCGCACATGTATGAATTATGTGTGCTGCTATCAAAGTTCGTTTGGTAGAGAATTCTTTGGTTTAGTTAGTTTTATTTTCCCCAGTCAAGGCGGTTCATACTCTTCTATCCTTTGGAAGAGTACTGCGATAGCGACGTTGCTAGGGGCTTTTATTTTCAATGAATTGCCAGTTAAAAAAAAATAGTGACGTTGTTAGAGGCTTTTATTTTCAATAAATTACCAGTTAAAAAAAAAATAGTGACGTTGTTAGGGGCTTTCATTTTTTCAATAAATTGTCAGTTTTAAAAAAATTCTACCAGCCCTTGGCAGTCCTCAAGTGGTGCATGAAGTATATTCAGGTCTCCAAAACCACATCCACAGTGCATGGTACGGTGGTGAAGGACTTGTGCAGTGGGAAGTGAGATTTCGGTGAACAGTGGGCGTTATCGGATTTCGAGGAAGAAGCGATCAGATGGCGAAGGCGAGGTGAAGGAAGGAAGTGAAACTAAATGGATGTGTTTCATTGGAAATGTAGTGTCTTTTCCGTATGTAGTTTTGCTGTGAATATATCTCGTTCTATACTATATCACTCTATTTGAGATACTCTAGACACTCTATAAATGTCTACCAGCTAAGGTCTATCCTACCATATACAATAAACATCCTCAAAGCGTATCTGAATTCACATAGAACTCGACATTTTGTTCTTTAATACCTTTATTTTTATGAGTTTGTTTCTTCGTGTGCATATACATAGCTTTTTTTGGAATGTGAAGAGAGAGCAAAACTTCTTGTAATAATAAATGCGATAAAAAGAATGTAAAATGTAAAATGTAAAATGTAAAATGTAAAATGTAACATGTAAAATGTAAAATGTAGGAAATAAGGAGCACATAACCTATACAGCCTATTTATTGATACGAATGACATTCTTAAGCTTCCTGTCAAATAAATATAAATAAAAGAATTTGGTGAAGGTGAAGGTGAAGGCAATGTCCCAGAAAAAAAAAATATGTATATGCTAGAAACAGAAGTAAACAAAATGTGTGATTACAATAGTTTTCGTGCATATCAAAGTACCCAACGAATGAGAATGTGTATTGGTCTGTAAAGAGATGATTGAACAAACCACCGGAACGAATATTCCGGAATGGTAAGTAGTAATGCCGTTATTTTACGCGAAGCGAGTACAGATTTGGAAGTTGGATGTACATTAATGTAAAACCTTATAAGATATCTATTCATAGAATATGTGGTATATTCTTATAACTTACAGGATAAATGTGTAAATAACTATAAAGAGTTGTCATGTAATTTTTGGTGCATAATAATTGTAAAAATACATTGATTTTAATTGCGCAAACGCGAACGTGTAAGTTTACATAAAACAATCCAGTGTTTCCGGTATATATACTGAACTAATAGTAGACATAATAAATACATATCAGAAATAAACGTATGTTTACACATCAGGGGAAATATGATAAATCATATTCTTTTATATATGAATATGAATAAAGCATTGGTATTTGGAAATAAAGGTGCACGCATTGTGAGGAAAAAGTGGGAATCGAAAGTTAAGAGGAGAATATTGTTTTCTTGTCGAAGAACGTGTGTATATAATCACTTACAACTAAATTTCTTTAATATTTAGGTAGTATGTGTGAATATTTTTATTTTTATTTTTTGTTATTGTAAAAATGTGTTTATCCTGTACCAGTTAAACGTGTTTATATGCACTTGTGCAAGCTTCCAATCTAATTTGATTTTCTTGTCAAACTACTTTTGTGAACAGGATGTCAGTTTCTTTGTTCGGACAACCTCTTTCTCTGCACCAGATTAACGCTGCTGCTGCAGTTCGTGACTACTACGTCGAGCCTAACCTGGGTATGTTGTGTACTAAGGGAGTGAATTGGATCATCTTGAGCTTGTTATGAAAGATATAGATCGGGGAGAGAAGGGGGTCGAATAGAGATGTTGTAGATTGTGTGTCATGTCTGTATATAATATTGGGTGTTTCGTGGATGTGTCTATTAGACGAAGATAACTATGGATATGCATGTTTTGATTATTGTTGTGTTGAAAGGGATATTGATATGAGATGTGTCACGTGTACCACTACCACTCGATATAGTATATTCTATAAGCATTACCACATTTACAGCCTCATTGTCATGTTCATCGTCCGTATAGCGTATAGTCTATGTTTTGTGCATGTGATACATGATTTTGTATGTTTACTGTTTTCGTACTTACTTCTGTTAAACTTGTTTTTCCTCTTGAGTGTCGAATCCGGATCACTGTTAATATCTTTTATTTCATATTACTATTTCTATGAATGCACAGACTACAGTACTGTGTCCCAGGTGAAGGGACCCTTGGTTGTCTTGGATAACGTGAAGCTTCCCAAGTACGCTGAGATTGTGAACTTGACGCTGGGTAATGGAGAAAAGCGCATGGGACAGGTGCTTGAGATCCACGGAAAGAGAGCCATCGTTCAGATCTTTGAGGGAACCAATGGAATCGACAACACCTACACCCGTTGTCAGTTCACTGGAGATGTTTTGAAGATGCCTATCTCTGAGGAGATGCTTGGACGTACGTTCGATGGATCCGGTCGTCCCATCGACCAAAACAGAGTTCCTGTGTTGGACTGAGGACTATCTCGACATCCAGGGACAGCCCATCAACCCCTGCTCTCGTGAGTATCCCCGCCAGATGATCCAGACCGGAATCTCTGCCATCGACATGAACCTTTCCATCGCCCGTGGACAGAAAATTCCTCTGTTCTCTGCTGCTGGTCTTCCCCACAATGACATCGCTGCTCAGATCTGTCGTCAGGCTGGTCTTGTTCAGCAGTCTTCTAAGATTGACACCTCCCCTGAGTCCTTCGTCATCGTCTTCGGCTGCTATGGGAATCAACATGGAGACTGCTCGTTTCTTCAAGGATGACTTCGAGAGCAATGGATCCATGGAGCGCACTTGTTTGTTCCTCAACTTGGCCTAACGACCCCACTATTGAGAGAATTATCACTCCTCGTCTCGCTCTCACCACTGCTGAGTACCTTGCCTTCGAGAAAGAGATGCACGTGTTGACGATCCTCACCGACATGTCTTCCTATGCTGATGCCCTTCGTGAGGTGTCTGCTGCCAGAGAAGGAAGTTCCCGGACGTCGTGGATACCCCGGATACATGTACACAGACTTGTCCACCATCTACGAGCGTGCTGGACGTGTGTTCGGAAAGAATGGATCCGTGACTCAGCTCCCCATTTTGACTATGCCCAACGATGATATTACCCACCCTATCCCCGAATCTTACCGGGTACATCACTGAGGGACAGATCTTCGTTGACCGTACTCTCCACAACAAGAACGTCTACCCTCCCATTAATGTCCTCCCCCTCTTCCCGTCTCATGGAAGTCTGCTTATCGGAGGGGGATACACCCGTATCGAGCCATCCTGCTGTGTGCCAACCAGATGTACGCCAACTACGCCGGAGAAGGAGGTTCAGTCCTTGAAGGCTGTGGTCGGAGAGGAGGCTCTTTCCGAGGAAGAGAAGAAACTCCTCAAGTTTGAGGAACACTTCGAGCGTGACTTCCTCTCTCAGCGTGCTTATGAGTCCGAGACATCTTCACCTCCCTCCGCATGGCTTGGGAGCTGTTGGAGAGGTTCAACCCCGAGGAGTTGAGGCAGATCAACAAGGACATCAAGTTCTTGTTCTACCCCAGACAGAACAGAGACCAGTGGGACAGAGGAGTCATGTCTTCTGCCCTCGAGGATGCTTATTCCACCTGGAAGGAACAGGAAGCCGAGAAGGAGAAAGGGCTGCTGAGGAGCAGAAGAAGCTCGAGCAGGAGGCTCGCGAGAACGAGGAGGAGGACTAAATATGAATGGTGGCCACCCTTTCCCGTCGTCCTGAGTGTTGCTTCATTGGATGGATAGGTTGGAACGAGTCTCATTCTTTTTCGTTTGAGGCTGGATGTCTCTCCTCTTTTTTGGCAGTACCTGGATATAGTGTCCTCTCAAATACAAGTCTTGTTTTTAATATGCCCATTTATCATGATATTTATACGTTGCGCGTATGTGAAACTGGAATCTTGTGTTTGATTATCTATTGTATTTGTGTTTCTATAGTTGGTGAGCTAGTATTGCATATTTCTTTTTCTTTGTGGTCCATAGATTGTGTGTTTGTAAGTTGTTATTTTCTTTTTGTTTCTATTATTATTTATCGTTGTAAAGAAATCATGTTTTTTTTCCTTTTTCTTCTTTGTTTTTCCTCTTTTTTTAGTCGTTTCTTTCTAGTTTTGCACGTTAGCTACCGACTTGTGTTTTAATAACAGCTTTGCTTCATCTTGAAAGATGTATAAATAACTTATATTGAAAATAATGTTAATGTTTATTTAAAGTGTAGCATTGTCCTCTGCTTCTTACCTAAAGTGTATTACCATATGGATGAACTGGGTTCACAGTTGAACGTACGACGAGAGGATTCGAGGTCTCCTGGTTGTTTCTTTAGGTAGTTCAAACAATGTGAACGTGGCCAGCTCTCTAACGCGTCTAAGGCGTGCATGGGAAGATGTGGGAGGGAGAATCTTGTCTCTGGTTGGAAGGACGTGATGATGATGATGATGATGAATGATGATGACGGCGATGCTCTAGTAGCTTAATCTTGCGTATCCATCATTCAAGGCTGTATATACTCTTCAATCTTTTGGAGGTATGGCCTGGGTGACGTCCTTAGGGGCAGTTTGTTTTGGATGCACTCAGTCCTTAGGGACAATTCATTTTGTGTTTTTTGTTAAATAAATTTGTCAGTAAAAAAAAACTACTCCGTGTTACGCTATATTCTGTACTTTGATTACGTTATATTATCTCTGTCTTACGTATGTCCCGTTTGTCTTCGTTCTGTTTGCTGGTATTTGACGCAATACTATCAGAGTATATTGCCTCTTTGGGCCGTTGGTGGTTGTTCGTTTGTTCAACCCCCAAAGGTAATTTACCTTCATGAAAGCAAAGGAGAGTACCACAATGATATCTTTAAGAGGCGGTAAATAAATGAGTTTGTTCGTTAAAGAAAAAGAAGGGATAAATGTATGAACGCTAGATGTTCGGCCATGTGCAGACCTATAAACGTATGCAAATCATTTGCTCACTCTTGTCCATTAAAAGCAGTTCCTTCGTAGCCCTCCTAGAGGAGCTTCCCCAACTCCCTCCTTCTCCCCTCCCTCTTTCTCCTTTTCTCACTAATCCTTCGCTTGCCCTCTTCTCCTTTCCATGTGCTCATCCCTTTTTTCTCTCTGCTTGTCTTTCTCCTTCGACTGACCCCTGTCCCCATCGTTCTCTTGCACTCGTGGCGACTAGTTTGTCTCTTCCCTCCTGTCTTCCTCTCGTTCTCTCTCATCCGTTCCTTTTCCATCCCTTATCCTCCTTCATGTTTCGTCATTTCCTCGCGCCTTTTCTTTCTCCTTTTTCTTCAATTAACTTCACATGATCTTAGTTTTTCTTTCCTTTCGTTTTTTCCTCATCCCTCTCTCTCCCTACTCTTCCCCACGTTCGGGATTATCGCTAATGAAGATTCACTGGCAGTGAGACTATAAAGTTGCTATTAGAAATAGGGATAAACGGGTTACCGTAGGAGTTCTTGATTCACAGCACTAATGATTAGGTGATGTTTGATTCGTTATTAAGCCATCGAAGCTCAAAAGCGAAATAAATGTGTGCGTGCTATGCCACGTTAGAAGTGTCGTAGCGATGCCTCAGCAGTGTCGGTTTTATTACATGACGTGAAACAGGGCAAATCAATGATCATGTAGCACTCGTAGAATAGGCGCATAAAAGGAGCAGGCTTATATTAGATTTGTCACGATGGTAATAGCAAGAGTTGCTCGAATATGAGAATGGTAGTATATATTATATAGATATAGAGAATAGCAGTCATGGCTATTATCCGCTTGTGTAATGATAAAACGAACAAAAAGAAAACTAAATAAGTAAATGCGCGTTTCTTGTACGTGGTGCGTAGTGTGACAGTGGAGCTCGTTATGAAATGTAAACAGCTGTAGTGTGTAAACAAAAGAAGAAAAAGTAATTGTATCTTGTCTACGGCCTAAATGCTACTCCATTTGTAGTTCATTACCTTGAACATGGGTATGCAAAGCGGATCCTGCTTTGCATACCCATGTTCAAAGGTGCATACATATTTTATAGTCGGTCGCGACAGTCGATCGATAATAATAGCCGTTTATTAAAGCTATTTTAACGAAGCAATGTTGAGTAACAAAAAGGACAGACTAATTTCCCCCTTTATTCCGTTCCAAATCTAAACCTAGGAGATTTAGAAAGATAAAGTTAGAATAAAGAAAATACTCCGTAAATGAAGGTAAGAAAATACAGGCTAGCGCATAATACCATGCAAAAGCTGGAGGAGATGTCGTTGAGTGGGGAGTGAGTCGTCCGTGTAACGTCCAAGTGCTTCTCGGAGTAGGACGAAGCCGAGTTAACGTTTTCCATCTCCGGAACGTGCTGGATTCACTCAAGCATGTCTCAGTGAGAGGGACTGAAAATAGCAAGCAAGAATGTAGTTTTGTGGATATGTTAGTTGCAGAATAGATGAGTGTAGACAGTTTATGGAACATTTGTAACTACATGCCAGCGGGTGAAATGTACGGAGCAGTGTATTGTCATTAATATATATACAAAGAGCAAACGAAGGAGTTATATCATATCCAAAGAATAATGAATTGTGTACAAATACGAACTGACCTGCATCCCGTTAGAAGGCACCCACTGGCAGAGGCAGAAAGGGATGGAAGCAGTCATGGTAAACAAAGCAACACGAGGGTTGCGCACAAGTGGCGTCGGTCTTCACGAAGACTCCTTTAAAGAAGTGGTGTTGTCGTAGAAGACGTGGCGGAGGTCGAGGTCAGAAGAGCTTTCCAGCGAAGTTGTAGAGTCCACGGGGGGGGTGTCTAGGCTTGTAGAAGTGAGTGTGAGACATGTTTACACAAAAAACAGCTTTCTTTCGTTGAGTTACATTCATTTCCCGATCATTTGTGCTTGAATTAATCATGTTTCCTCTGTGATGTAAAAATGTTAGATATGTAGCCTTGACTAAGTAATATGTACACATTTACGAATGAATATGAATGGAATAGATACCATCTGCGTTTGCTTCTGTTCCCTCTTGCAAAATAAAACTACGGTACATAAGCATTATGTCTTTCATTCCGCAAGAAGTGTGCGGAGTACGTTTTTGTTTTTGTTTTTTAGAGTTCATATTTTAGTCGTAGCCTTGCAAAGCTTTCAGTTGTACAGACAGGATAGAACCATGCACGACAGGGACGAAGAATGCGCAATACAGAATTGTCAAATACGAATAGGTAACGTTTGTGGGTCTATCCTGTACGCTGAATGTGTTCATAGTACGACTCGCCTCGAGTCTCCATGTAATAATGTTATGTAATCGAAAAACGTAAGTTCGTTTCGTAATCTCGTGGAATAGTGTAGTATAAAAGAATATTGAAATGTAGAGGAAGATCTCGTAACTAGTAAAGATAGATGTAAACACACACAATACTGTATGATACAAAATCTAAAAAAAAAAAACACACACACACACACGCCTTAAATAATTTGGTATTATTTATTATCAATTTATGTTTCCTTCTTAGCAACTCAGCCCTTTTGGCGCAGTTGGTAGCGCGTGGGTCTCATAATCCCAAGGTCGCCAGTTCGAGCCTGGCAGAGGGCACGGTCTTTTTTTGAAAACTACAGGTTTTTTCTGCATACACATGCTAATTTTGTTTTTTTTTTGTTTCTTGTAGAATTGACAGCTCTTGCACGGACTAGAGGGGGATTCTTATATATACCCATTCACCATATCCGTGTCCATATCAGCTTTCACTTTCTCTACACATGTACATTTGGTATTTTATATATAAAACAGGTTCTGCTGGCAAAATGCAAGCCGTGTATAATTTTACCGTTTATACTGTAATTACTTTGATTAACTATAAATATATGTATATAATAATGTATCAAATAGGTTTCATAGTGTTAATAATTGTGTATATCTGTTATAAAATATGTTTTGGTTTTTGCGCTATTTTGAATAATTTAACACATTCATAATTTTTGGAATGAAATTAAATAAACTTTAAACTTGCTTTGCCGCAATAACATATTTCTAAGAACCTCATCATTACAATAGCATGCCGTAAAAGAGCAGTTGTTACGTATCTCAATACTTGTTTGTTTCAAGAATAAGCTTTTCTCTAATACCTCAAACTAATTGTTCATGAGCCTGGAGTGCTTTTTTTTTTTTTTTTTTTTTTTTTTTTTTTTTTTTTTTTTTTTTTTTTTTTTTTTTTTTTTTTTTTTTTTTTTTTTTTTTTTTTTTTTTTTTTTTTTTTTTTTTTTTTTTTTTTTTTTTTTTTTTTTTTTTTTTTTTTTTTTTTTTTTTTTTTTTTTTTTTTTTTTTTTTTTTTTTTTTTTTTTTTTTTTTTTTTTTTTTTTTTTTTTTTTTTTTTTTTTTTTTTTTTTTTTTTTTTTTTTTTTTTTTTTTTTTTTTTTTTTTTTTTTTTTTTTTTTTTTTTTTTTTTTTTTTTTTTTTTTTTTTTTTTTTTTTTTTTTTTTTTTTTTTTTTTTTTTTTTTTTTTTTTTTTTTTTTTTTTTTTTTTTTTTTTTTTTTTTTCTCAGTCAAATGGTTTGCACAGAATAACTCAATGCATGTAAGATGTCCATTGATTGTTTGGCTTCTTTAGGAGCCTTTATATGTTATCAGCCGTTGTTTGTCTGGCCGAACTAGATTTACGATGTGGATTTCCTGTTCTCGGTGATTATGCATCATTATTCTAAGTAACAGATGATCGTATGTTTACTCAAAGATGCTATATGGCTAGCTACATGGTTTCTAAAAGGCGTCGTTTACTTACTTTGTTATGTAAATTATCATCCCTAGCGATAATAGTGCCATAAATTTCATTCACTCAATAATTAGAATAATCATCGCGCAATTTGTGCACGTCTTTATGGTAATTTTTATCAACACCAGTTTTTTGAGTATTTTGGTATCCTTGGCTCTACCTGTTATATAATTCTAAGTAAAATCTCCGATTATCTGAATAGACCTTATCCGTTACAATCACCTTTTGGTTACTGAAATTCGAACAGAATAAACAATTCTGACTGAGTAGATGCTAAATGCAGAAAAAGAGTGGGAGAAGAGGGAAGATCAAGTGAAATTGGAATACAACAAGACATACAAGCATATAAGAGGATTCATGATAGAGGAAGATATGACGAGGAAGAGGATAAGGAGAAGAATGGGAATGCTGATAAAAAAAGGAAAAAAAAGAAAGGAAAACACAGATATCGCGGCATGCACATAAAGTAACTTTATGCAAATGTGTAGTCACGTGCATGTTGCACAGTTGAAAAATATTAACAAAAAACCCGATTTTCCTGCTAGCATTACCCACAAACCCAGAAGTTTCACTTTTAATAAAATATCTTTTTTTTCTTTCCATTTCATTTTTTCTGCATTCAAAAACAATACATCATTTGCATTCATTTCCACGCCAAACCGTGAAGAGAGATACCCTTTCTACTCCCTTCACAACTTCATGTATTTTTTCACCCCTGTAAACTTCAAATCCCCCTTTTCACTTACTTATATTTTTCTTGCCTCAATTTGTAGGAAGTAATAAAGGGGGGGGGGGGGGGGGGGGGGGGGGGGGGGGGGGGGGGGGGGGGGGGGGGGGGGGGGGGGGGGGGGGGGGGGGGGGGGGGGGGGGGGGGGGGGGGATGATGGATCAATGTGGCTCATTATTACTTCCTACAAATATAAGTAAGTGAAAAGAGA
This sequence comes from Drosophila quasianomalipes, assembly GCA_035043665.1. Taxonomy (NCBI): domain Eukaryota; kingdom Metazoa; phylum Arthropoda; class Insecta; order Diptera; family Drosophilidae; genus Drosophila; species Drosophila quasianomalipes. The sequence continues at coordinate 40,412 of JAWNMU010000470.1, forward strand.
GAGTTGGGTGGAAAACAGTTATGTATGTGGTAGGAAAGTGGCGTCTTCGCGGTTTGGCGTGAATGTAAATGATGTATTGTTGCCGAACACAGAAAAATGAAATGGAAGAAAAAAAGATATTTTATTAAAAGTGAGCTTCTGAACATTGAATGTGTATGTGGGAAAAGGTATATTTTCAGCTGTGCAACATGCACGTGACTACGCATTTTCAGATTACTTTATATTTAAAGATGCTGAATATCTGTGTTTTCCTTTTTTTTTCCTTTTTTATCAGCATTCCCATTCTTCTCCTTATCCTCTTCACTCGTCATATGCTCTATCGCATGAATCCTCTTATATGCTAATGTGATCTTCTCACACTGCGTACTACAGGTAAGAGTGTGCAAAAACTTGGATAAAAATTACCATAAAAACTTGTGCACAAGAATGCGCGATGTTAATTGTGGTGATAACTTATGGCACTAATATTCATGTAGGGGTCGCTACGACGCACTTTAAAGACCCATGGCTGCGACACATAGCATTCTTGAGTAAACTTTGCTGATCATCTGTTAAATTGTGACAATCAAATTGAGAACAAGAAATCCACATCTTGTAGTTCGAGACAAACACAACGGCTGATAACATATAAAGGTTCCTAAAGCAATAAATCCGTGGACATGTACATGCATTGTGCAAATAAACAATTCAATATTCATCGTAATGATCTTAAGGCTCATGATATTTTGGTTTCAGTGCCGAAATTTATTCATATTGAATACCGTAACAACGTAATATTGCTATTATAATGATAGTCTTAGAAAATGACCAAACGGAAAAGTTAAAGTTTATTTAATTTCATTCCAAAAAATTATAATTATTAATTATTCAAAATAACGCAAAACTAGACATTTATAACAGATATACACAATTGTCACTATGAAATCTATTTTATACATTACATTATATACATATATTTATAATTACCAAAGTAATTAAGTACGCAAAATGTGGAAATTATACACGAGCTTTCTGATATAAAAAATACCAAATGTACATGTGTATAACTGATATGAACACGGATATGGTGAATGTGCATATCTAAAAAAAACTCTGAATCAGTACAAGGCAAAACTCAAAAAACAAAATTAGCAGTGTATGCAAAACCTGTAGTTTTAAAAAAAAAATTGCGCCTACAAAACTGAATTATGAGACCCCTTTAAGAAATATAAATTGATAAATAAAATTTATGGTGTGTGTGTGTGTGTGTTTTATCATATTGTGTGTTTATATCTATCTTTATAGTTAGAGTCTACATTTTATTCATAACTTGTAAAATCAGGCAATTATTATGAACATTCGATATGGACCCACAAACGTTACTGGCATTCTGTACCGTATTCTCGTCTCGTTACTGTCTGTACTGTAGAACTTACCGTATGAAATCTAAAACGTGGAATAGACAATGTACAACATTTTCAGAAATTAAAACGTAGATCTGTCCATTCATATTCAGCTAAATGAGAATGTAGATTTAGTCAGAATTGCATATCCGCGATTTTATCACAGAAATATATTGAATTGATCGGGAAATAATTGTTTTTGTCTTATTTGCAAAATATACCACAACTTCTGGGTCTCGACCTCCACTACAGTACCTGCACCAACACCGCTGCTACGAGGAGTCTGCATAGAGACCGGCCATTGTGCGCAACCTCGATATTTTCATTTTCATGATGCTTCCATCCTTTCTGCTGATGTTGCCGACAATTTATGGTATTTGGATATGATGCTAGTATATATGGTAATACGCATGTAGTTATGTTCGCCTGTATATCCGCAAACTACATTCTTGCTGCTATTTTTCTCACCTTGACATTTGAAGTGAAGTACAACTGTTCGTCTACTCCGAATTATGAACGAGCGTATACCCCAAATGCATTCACTTGTCTCAATGCTAGCAGCTCTGCTGTGCAACTAATTTGCAATTTTCTTTATTCTGTATCTTTTCTAGGCTCTGGAATTAGGTGGAGACGATGGAAATGTATCCTTTGTTAAACGTTTAATAAACATATTGAAATACAACCATCATTGACTGACCGACTTCTCATGTATGCACCTTTGAACATATAAAAGTGTAATCGCTACACCCGACACAGGTATGATACTACAAATGTAGAGCCGTAGACTACTTTTTTTTTCTTCTTTGTTACAGTTTACATTTCATAACAGTACGCACCACATACGCATGCATTTACTTATTTATTAGTTTTCTTTTTGTTCGTTTTATCATTACCAATTTTTATCTATATCTATATATGCTACCATTCTCATATTCGAGCAATACTACCATCGTGACGTCAAAATCATACCTACAGTACATATGATGACTGCTGAGCATTTCTAACGTGGCATAGCCCTACCGTATTTGCAACTTGTGCCCAATGTGATATTTATCCTTGTCGACCAATTTGTGAATCAATGTCAAATTTTCAATGTGGAGCTCATTATCAGACATGGGAAGGAGGAAAAACGAAGGAAGAGAGTAGATCATGTGAAGTTAGTGAAAAGCGCGGAGGAAATGACGGAATGAAATGGAAAAGGAACGAGAGGAAGACAGGGAGAGGAACAAACTAGTCGCCACGGAGACAGAACGTGGGACGAAATTCGATGAAGGAAGGAGGGAAGGGATGATGGAAGGAGAGAGAGAGGCAAGCAGTTAGTGAAAGAGAGAGAGAGGAGGGAGTTGGGAAACCCTCTAGGAGGGCTGAGCAAGCGAGATGAGCAAATCGACATGCATCGACGCATGTGGCGATTCATTCATTTATCCTTTTCTTTACAGACAAACACACCCTCTTAGGTACCAGCACAACTTTCATGGTGGGGTTAATTCCAATATACTCTGATAGTGGTGACCAACTGTTGTAGAAGACGAAAACGGGACAAGACAGAGGTAGTATAGCATTATTCAAGATTACAAATATTGCGTGACGTGTTTTTTTGCTGACAATTTAACAAAAAACACAAAATGAGCCTGGGAGGCTGAGTTTGTGCGTCACCGAGGCCATACCTTCTCAAAGTGAAGTACTCTGCAACCTTGAATGATGGGGTGCAAGATTAAGCATCATCATTTTCAGTAACCAGAGACAAGATTCTCCCTCCCTCTCCATGCACCTGATATGGGCGGTGAGAGCAAGCGTTCGCTGTTTGAACACCTAGAAAAGTGTATCCTCTCGTCGCTGCGATTCAACTGTGAACCCAGTTCATCCATACGCAGTAATACACTTTAGGTAAGCAGTTGTGTTGCAGATAGAGTAATATTCAATGAAAATTGTTATACATCTTTCAAGATTATTAGGCACAAATTCAAACCAACAACGTGCAAAACTGGAAAACATTAAAAAGTGAGAAAAAAGGAAAAAAAACATGTATTTCTTTACAGTAGTATATATTGTTAAAGAAAATAACAACTTACTGTACATATGGACAAAAATGGCATATGGGATGTCAAATATATATCATGATGGGCATATTAAAAACAGAATATGTAGAGGACACTATCAGTTGCCGCAAAAAGGGAGGGGGATCCGGCGGGAAAGTTCCATCCCGATGGCCCTCGGGGAGAAAGTGGCCACCATATTGTTGGTCATCACTATGATCTGCTGAAACTGTATAATAATAAAACGGCCTTCTCTCGCTGTCAGCGCGTTGCTCAGGTGGAGTGTCGCGGGGAGCGGAGACGTGACCATGCATGCACCCGGTCTCGCTGCTGTGCGGAGACAGACGGAGCGATGTCGCATTGGAGTCATCGAGGGTGGAGCTCAATGCGGAGGAGGTATCTCGGTAAGCACGCGTCACGCTCGGACTACTCAAACTCTTCCTGGAAAATCCGACCACGGCTGCCTTCGAACTCGCTCCGGCGTAGTTGGCGTACATCTGGTTGGACAGGATGGTCGACTGCGGGTGTAATCCCTCTCCGATTTCATGGTGAAAAAGGGGGGGGCCGTGTCGGGAAGATTAGTACTCCGCCAAAAACCTACGGATGCGAGATCTATATGGTGATATTTTTGAATGGGTGGGGAGTAGGGCAGGTAATATCATCGTTGGAGATAATGGGGAGCTAGTCTGCGGATCCATTCTTTTCCGAACTGCACGTCCAGCACGCTCATCTTGGAAGTAGTGTACATGTAGGCCCGAAGGTATCCACGACGTCCGGAACACCTACTGGCAGCAGACGCGACATCAGCGTAGGAGCGTGAGGATCGTCAACGTACTTTCTCGAAAGGCAGGTACTCTGGCAGTGGTGAGAGCGAGACAGAGAAAGTGACTTCTCAATGAAATGAAGAAGTTGAGCAAACCGTCCATTGCTCTCAGTCATCCTTGAGAAAGTGAGCGAGATGCATGTTGATTACTGTAGGGGTGATGACGAGAGACCTAAATTGTCAAATGTAGAGAGACTCATGTACGACACGAATCTGAACATCGATCTCAAATTGTGAGAGCTTGGCTGGGAAGGCGGAGAGAATTTTCTGTCCACAGGTTCATGTCGATGGCAGAGATTCCGGTCTGGATCATCTGACGAGTGCGAGGCAGAGAGTTGTTGTGGAGCAATACGGATGTCGGGTAATCCTAAACCATTTTGGAATACTGTACACAGTCGGTGATGGGACGTCAATTGTACGTCCAATACTCAGAATAAAACCGTAAACATCTCCGAGTGGTAACGGAGTGTAGGTGTTGTCGATTCCATTGGTTCCCTCAGATCTGAACGATGGCTCTCTTTCAGCACCTATGCAAAATACGCCTGCGACACGGGGTCAGATTCACAATCTCGAGCTGCTGGGAGCTCCTCACCTGGGACACAATGCGAGATATGTGCGTTGTCGAAATGTGATATGGAGTGTGCAATTGATCCGGATTCGACCTGGAAAAATGAAATTGCTGAAGTAAGTACGAGAGCAATAGGCATACGAGATATGTGTACATACTAAAACACATACAGACTATACGCTATACGGACGATGAACATGACAATGAGGTAAATGTGTGTCTCATCTATATCGAGTACACGTGACGCGCCAGTACAACATGCATATCCATAGTTATATTCGTCTAATAGCACATCCCACTAATACGGAGCATACACGCATTCAGCATCTTGCGACCTTCTCTCCCGATCTCAAATATCTTCATAACGAAATTCAAGGTGTCAATTCACTGTATTTCTTGCTCTGATTAAGCGACTTCTGGCAGCAACAAATAGTGCAAAAAGTTGTCAAAACGTACAAAGTCAAATTAGATTGTGCAAGTAAACACGTTTAATGGGATAAACGCATTTTTATTAACAAAAAATAAAGAAATATATTCACATACTACCTAAATGTAGAAATTTTAGTTGTAAGTGTTATATACACGTTCTTCGACAAGAAAACAATATTCTCCTCATAACTTTTCGTTCCCACTTTCACAATGCGTCGCCTTATTTCAAATATGCCAATGCTTTATTCATATTCATGTATATAAAAGAATATGATTTCTCATATTTCCCTTGATATTGAAGCTCGAACATGCGACGCTACAATTTATATTTATTATGTCTACTGTAGTTTCGAAATATACCGAAATACCGTTGTTTTATGCTCGCCAAAATTCGCATTTTGCAATTAAAATCCGTCATTTTTTACAATTATTATGCACCAAAAATTACATGACCTTCTTATAGTTATTTTTACATTTATCCTGTAAGTTATAGATGTACCACATATTCATATGAATAGATATCTTATAAGGTTTTACGTGTCTGCATCCTAAATACCGCGCGTAAAAATGTGAGCGGAATTCCTCGACACTTTACAGACCAACATTCGTTGGGTGCACGAAAAGCTGTAATCACACATTTTGTTTACTTCAATTTTCAACATAAAATATTTTTTTTCTGTGACGTACCAAATTCTTTTATTTATATTTATTTGACAGGAAGCACAAGAATGTCATTCATTTATCAATAAATAGGTATCATAAGTTATGTGCTCACATTTCTACATTTGTATTTTTTACATGTTACATTACATTTTGCATTCTATCGCATTTATTATTACAAGTTTTGCTCTCGCATTCAAAAAGCTTCACCTTTTTTTGTATTAAATGTCGAGTTCTATGTGAATTCGAATACGCTGAAGTTGTGTATATGGTAAATTGCTTCAATGTGGCAAAACTTGTCGTGGGGGGGGGGGGCCCCAGTTTCATATTGTACTCAAAACTGTATCCAGTGTACTGTAGAATGTCGACAATCTCACTTCCCAAAGTCCTTCACCGCTACCGGCATTTTGGAGACCTGTATTCATGCGCCACTGAGCTGAGTAGAATTTTTTTTAAAACGGTAATTTGAAAATCAACCCCTAACTATTTTTTGAGCTGGTAATTTATTGAAATATAACAGCGATTTTTTTAGCTGGCAATTCGTGAAAACTGCTGTGAGTACTTCTTCAAAAGGACGTATGGACAAACATTTTGACGGAAAATAAAACTAGCTAAACCAAAATTCTAGATCTACCAGAAGGACTGACTTTTATGAACCGTACATGTGCGGAGGTCAATATTTTGGAAATACAGGAAAAGATCAACATGGCATATCTACAAACAAACATGCAATTTTTCATGTAACAAACAAATGTGGAAATGATATTGTGTGACAAACCGCATAACACTTGTGCATATCTAAACATAGAGCAGGACACGAGACCCGAATTACGAAGAGCAGTCGTGAAAAAATAAAAAATTGGGAAATGCACAGACAGGCAAATCTTTGGTTGGGTGGGAGGAAGACATCAAATACACAAGAATTAAGCATATACAACAAAAGTAGGCTGGGATGCAACCATTTACCGCAAAAAAAGCTCCGCCAGATTCAAGTGATATTGTAAGTGCCTCAGCCTCCATGGCCTGTGAAGCTGGGAGTATGAGCAGCCAACAA